>CAUYON010163957.1:0-10703 GCA_963573935.1 Arctocebus calabarensis | reverse complement strand
TTTGTTGTTATGGGTTACCATTTTTAATCTTAACCTTAGTGACATCCTCCTGACATCACAGTGGTTGTTGCCCTGGATTACCATCTTTAAGCTTAACCTTAGTGACTTCCTCCTGATATCACAATGGTTGTTACCCTGGGTTATGATCTTCCTCTTGACATCACAATAGGTGTTGCCTTGTGTTACCATCATCCTCCTGACATCACAATGTGTGCTGCCATGGGTTACTGTCTTTAAGCTTAACCTTACTGACTTTTTCCTGCCATCACAATTGATGTTGCCATGGGTTATCATCTTCCTCTCGACATCACAATTCGTGTTGCATCTTGGTTACCATCTTTAAGTTTAACCTCAACAACTTCCTCCTGTCAAAACAATGGGTGTTGCCCTGTGTTACCATCTTCTTCCTGACCTTAAAATGGGTGATGCCCTAATTTATCATCATTATGCTTAACCTTAGTGACTTTGTCCTGACACCACAGTGGGCATTGCCCTTTGTTACCATCTTCATCCTGACATCAATATGGGTGTTGACCTGGGTTACATTCTTTATGCTTAACCGTACTGATGTCCTCCTGACATCACAATGGTTATTGCTCTGGGTTACCATCTTTCTCCTGACATAACAATAAATGTTGTCCTGTGTTACCCTCTTCATCCTGACATCGAATGTGTGTTTTTCTGTGGGTTACCATCTTTAAACTTAACCTTAGTGCCTTTCTTCTCACATCATAATGGGTGTTGCCCCAGGTTGCATTCTTCCTCCTGACATAACAATGTGTGTTGCCGTGGGTTACCTCTTTAAGCTTAACCTTAGTGACATCCTCCTGGTACAACAAGAGATGTTCCCCTGTGTTAACTCCTTCCAAACTGACATCAAAATGGGGTTGCCCTGGGTTACAATTTTCCTTCTGACATAACAATGTGTGTTGTTGTGGGTTAGAATCTTTCAGCTTAACCTTAGTGACTTCCTCCTGACTTCACAATGGGTGTTGCCCTGGGTTACCATCTTCTTCCTGACATCACAATGTGTGTTGCCCTGGGATACTATCTTAAAGCTTACCATTATTTACATTGTCCTGACATTTAAATGGGTGTCATCTAGGTTACCATCTTTAACGTTAACCTTTGTAACTTCCTTCTGACATCACAATTGGTGTTCTCCTAGGTTACCATCTTCCTCCTGACATCACAATTTGTGTTGCCCTGGGTTACCATCGTTATGCTTAACGTTAGTGACTTAATCTTGACATCACAGTGATTGTTTCCCTGGTTTACCATTATCCTCCAGACATCACAATAAGTGTTGTCCTTGGTTACCATCTTTAAGCTTAACCTTAGTGACTCCTATTGACACCACAAGGGATGCTGTCCTGTGTTAACATCTTCTTACTTATATCACAATGGGGTTTACCCGGGTTAACCATCTTCCTCCTGACAACGCAAAGGATGTTGCCCATGTTACCATTTTCCACCTGACATGAAAATGTGAGTTGCTGTGACTCGGCACCTATGGCTCAACGGGTTAAGGCACCAGCCATGTGCACCTGAGCTGGCAGGTTCGAATCCAGCCTGGGTCCACCAAACAACAATGACGACTGCAACAAAAAAATGGCCAGATGTTATAGCGAGCACCTGTAGTCCCAGCTACTTGGGAGATGGATGCAAAAGTCTCACTTGAGCCCAGGAATTGGAGGTTGCTGTGAGCTGTATTGCCATAGCACTCTATCCAGGGGGAGAGCTTGAGGCTGTGTCTCAAAAAAAAAATGTGAGTTGCAGTGGGTTAACCTTAGTGACTTTCTCCTGACATGACAATGGTTGTTGCCCTGGGTTACCATCTTGCTCCTGACATAACAACGTGTGTTGCCATGGGTTACCATCTTTAAGCTTAACTTTAGTGACTTCCTCCTGACACAATGAGTGTTGGCCTGGGTTATCATCCTTAAGCTTAACCTTAGTGTTGTCCTTCTAACTTCACAATGGCTGTGGCCCAGGGTTGTCATCTTCCTCATGAAGTCACCATGGTTGTTGCTCAGTTTATAATCTTCCTGTTGGCATAACAATGAATGTTGACTCACGTTACTATCTTTTAGCTTAACATTAGTGACTTCCAAGTGAGTAACAGTGGGTGTTGCCCTTCGTTACCATCTTTATGTTTAACCAGAGTGACTTACTCTTCACATCACAATGGTTGTTGCCCTGGGTTACCATCCTTCTCCTGACATCACAATGGGTGTTGCCCTGGGTTACATCTTTAATCTTAAACTTAGTGACTTCCTCCTGAAATCACAATGGTTGTTGCCTTGGGTTAACATCTTACGCTTAACCTTATTGACTTGCTCTTGGCATCACAATGGTTGTTTTCCTAGGCTACAATCTTCCTCCTGACATCACAATAAGTGTTGACATTGGTTACCATCTTCCACCTGACATCATGATGTTTGTTGCTGTGGGTTACCTTCTTCAAGCTTTACTTTAGTGACTTTCTCCTGACATCACAATGGGTGTTGCCCTTGGTTAACATCTTCCTCTTGACATCACAATTCGTGTTTCCCTTGGATAACATCTTTAAGCTTAACCTTAGTTACTTTCTCCTGTCACCACTATGGGTGTTGCCTGGGTTACCATCTACCTCGTCACATCACAATGGGTGATACCCTAGGGTACCATCTTTATGTTCAACCCTATTGGCTTCCTCCTTACTCTACAATGGATGTTGCTCTGTGTTGCCATCTTCCTCCTGACATCACAATGGGTGTTACAGTTGATTACTGTTTCTAGGCTTAACTGTAGTGACTTTCTCATGATTTCATGATGGATGTTGTCTTGGGTTACCATCTTCCTCCAGACATCACAATGTGCATTTCCTTGGGTTACCATCTTAAACTTTGACCTTAGTGACATACTCATGACATCACAATGGGTGTTGACCTGGGTTAACATCTTCCTCCTGAAATCACAATGGCTGTTGTCCTTGATTACAATCTTTAAGCTTAAAGTTAGTGACTTCCTCTTGATACCTCAATGAATGTTTCCCTGGGTTACCATCTTTAAGCTTAACCAAAGTGATTTCCTTGTGACATCACAGTGGGTGTTGCCCTGGGTTTTCATCTTCCTCCTGACATCACAATTCGTGTTGCTCTTGGTTACCATCGTTAAGCTTTAGCCCTGGGTTCCCATCGATCTCCTGAAATCACAATGTGTGTTGCCATGGGTTATAGTCTTTAAGCTTAATCTTAGTGAGTTTCTCCTGCCATCAAATTGGATGTTACACTGGGTTATTATCTTCCTCCTGACATCACAATTTGTGTTGCCCTTGGTTACCATCTTTAAGCTTAACCTTTGTAACTAGCTCCTGTCACCACAAAGGGTGTTGCCCCTGGTTGCCATCTTCCTCCTGACATCACAATGGGTGATGCTCTAGGTTACCATCTTTAAACTTAACCAGAGTGACCTCCTCCTTAAATAACAATGGATGTTACCCTGTGTTACCATCTTCCTCAAGACATCATGATGTGTATTACCGTGGGTCAACCTCTTTAAACTTAACCATAGTGAATTTCTCCTCACATCACAATGGATGTTGCCATGGGTTATGATCTTCCCACTGACACCACAATGGGTATTGCTCCGGGTTACCATCTGTAAACTTAATATTAGTGACGTCCTCCTGACATCACAATGGGAGTAGCCCTGGATTACCATCTTCCTCATGATATTACAATGTGTGTTGCCCTGGGTAAACATCTTCCTCCTGACATCACAGTGGTACTTGTCATGGGTTATCATCTTTAATCTTAACCTTAGTGAATTCCTCTTGACATCACAATGTGTGTTGCCCTGGATTACCGTCTTTAAGCTTAACTGTAGTGTCTTCCTCCTGACATCACTGTGGGTGTTGCCCTGGGTTTCCATGTACAAGCTTAACTTTAAATGACTTCCTCCTGACATCACAATGGGTGTCACCTTGGGCTACTTGTTTTAAGCTTTACCTTAGTCACTACCTCCTGATTCCACAATGGGTGTTGCCCTGGGATACCATCTCTAAGTTTAACCTTAGTGACTTCCTCCTGACATCACAATGAGTGTTGTCCAGGGATACAATCTGTAAGCTTAACCTTAGGGACTGCCTGCTGACACAAAATTGGGGTGTTGCCCATCTTCCTCTTGACATTCCAAACGTTGATGCCCTGTGTTACCATTTTCATCCTCACATCACAGTGGTTTGACATGAGCTGCCATCTTTCTCCTGACATCACAATGTGTCTTGTCATTGATTGCCCTCTTGAAATGTTACCTTAGTCACTTCCTCCTGACACCACAATGGGTGTTGACCTCTGTTCTTATTCTTAAGGTTAACCTTAGTGACTTCCTACTGACATCACTATGGGTGTTGCCCTGGGTTACATTCTGTAAGCTTAACCTTAGAAACTTCCTCAGACACAACATTGGGTGTGGAACTGGGTTACCATCTTCCTCCTGATATCGCAATGGGTGTCCCCCTTGCTTACCATCATTAGACTTAACCTTAGTGACTTCTTTCAGACAACACACTGCATGTTGCCCTGGGATACCATAATTAAGGTTAACCTTAGTAACTTCCTCCTGACATCACAGGGAGTGTTACCCTGGGTCACTCACTTTAAGTTTAAACTTAGTGACTTCCTCCAGACTTCCTGATATCACAATGGGTGTTGATGTGTGTTACTGTGTTTCGCTAAAGTCTAGTGATTTCCTCTTGAGAGCAGAATGGGTGATGCTCTGGGTTACCATCTTTAAGTTTAAGTTGTCCTGTGTTACCATTTTCCTCCTGACATCACAATGCATGTTACTGTGGGTTACCATCTGTAAGCTTAACTGTAGTGACAATGGGTGTTGCCCAGGTTTACTATCTTCCCCCTGAAACCACAATGGGTGTTGATCTCGGTAACCGTCTTCCTCCTGACATCACAATGGGTCTTGACCTAAGTTATCATCTTTAAATTTAACATTAGTGACTTATTCCTGAAATCACAATGAGTGCTGCCTAGGTTTACTATCTTCTCTTGACATCACAATGGGTGTGGTCCTGAGTTATCAGCTTCCTCCTGACATCACAATGGGAGTTGCCATTGGTTATCATCTTCCTCCTTGCATTAAAATGTTTGTTTCCTGGGTTTCCGTCTTTATGCCTATCCTTAGTGAATTCCTCCTGAAATAAAAATGGGTGTTACCATGGATTACCATCTTTAAGCTTAACATTTGTGACTTCTTCCTGACACCACAATGGGTGTTTCTCTGGGTTACCATCCTTAAGCTTAACCTTAGTTATGTACTCCAGACTTCACAATGGCTGTTGTCCTGGGTTACTGTCTTTCTCATGACATCCAAATGAGTGTTGACCTGGGTTACCATCTTCCTGATGACATGACAAAAGCTGTTGTCCTGCGTTACCATCTTTTAACTTAACCTTAGTGACTTCCTCTTGACATCACAATGGTTATTGCCCTGTTTTACCATTATCCTCCTGACATCACAATAGGAGTTGCCCTGGGTTACCATCTTTTAAGCTTAACCTTAGTGACTTCCTCCTGACACCAGAAGGGAAGTTGCCCTGGGTTCACATCTTCCTCTTTACAACACAATAGGGATTGCCCTGGGTTACCAAATTCCTCCTGACATCACAATGGATGTTGCCCTCAGTTACCATCTTCCACCTGACATCAAAATGTGTGTTGCCGTGGGTTGCCATCTTTAAGCTAAACCTTAATGATATTCTCCTGACATCATCATGGGTGTTGCCATGGGCTACCATCTTTACGCATAACCTTAGTGGCTTGCTCCTGACATTACAATGGTTGTTTACCTAGGATACCATTTTCCTCCTGACATCACAATTGGTGTTGCCCTGTCTTACCATCTTTAAGCTTAACCTTAGTGACTTCCTGATACCACAATTGGTATTGCCCTGGGTTACTATTTTAAGCTTAATCTTAGTGACTTCCTCCCGACATCACAATGGGTGTTGCCCTGGGTTACCATCTTTTAGCTTAACCTTGGTGACTTCCTCCTTACACAACAATTAATATTACCCATCTGTAAGCTAATATTAGCAACTTCTTCCTTCGTGTTACCCTTGGTTAGCATCTTTAAGCTTAACCTTAGTGACTTCCTCTTAACATCACAATCATTGTTGCCCAGGGTTACTATCTTCCTCTTGACTTGACAATATGCGTTGCCCTGGATTACAATCTTTAAGCTTCACCATAGTGACTTCCTATTCACATCACAGTGGGTGTTACCCTGGGTTATCATGTATCAGCTTAACTTTAGTGACTTCATCCTGGCATCACAGTGGATATTGCCCTGAGTTACCATCATCCTCCTGACATCACAATGGGTGTTGCCATGGGTTTCCATCTTCCTCCTGATGTCATCATGTTTGTGGTCCTGGGTTTCCATCTTTAAGCTTAACCTAATTGAATTCCTCCTGACGTCACAATGAGTGTTACCACGGGTTACTGTTTTTATGCTTAACCTTAGTTAATTTCTCCTGATATCACACTGGGTGTAGCCCTGCATTACCATCTTCCTCTGACATCAATATGATTGTTGCCCTGGGTTATGATCTTCCTCCTAACATCCTCATGTGTGTTTTTCTGGGTTACCATCTTCCCCCTGACATCACAATGGCTGTTGCTCTTTGTTACCATCTTTAGCCTTAACTTTAGTGATTTCCTCCTGACCTCCTGATATTGCAATGGGTTTCCCCCTCTCTTACCATCATTAGGCTTAACCTTAGTGTCTTCATTCTGACAATACACTGGGTGTTTCCCTGGGATACCATCATTAATGGTAACCTTACTAACTTCCTCCTGACATCACAAATGGTGTTTCCCTAGGTTACTGACTTTGAGCTTCAACTTAGTTACTTCCTACAGACTTCCTGATATCACAATGGGTATTGTTGTGAGTTACTGTCTTAAGCTTAAGCCTAGTGATTTCCTCTTGACATCAGAATGGGTGATGCTCTATGTTACCATCTTTAAGGTTAACCTTAGTGACTACCTCCTTCCACAACAATGGATGTTGCCCTTTATTACCATCTTTATCCTGACATCACGATGCGTGTTGCCATGGGTTACTGTCTTTAAGCTTAACCGTTGTGACTTTCTCCTCACGTCACAATAGGTGTTGCCCTGGGTTACCATCTTCCCCCTGACACCACAATGGGTGTTACCTTGGGTGAAATTCTTTAACTTTAACCTTAGTGAAGTCCATCTGACATCACAATTGGTGTTATCCTGGATTACCATTCTCCTCATGACATCACAATGGGTGTTTGCATGGCTAAATATCTTCTTCCTGACATCACAATGGGTTTTGTCCAGGATTACCCTCTGTAAGCTAACATTCGTGACATCTTCCTGATTCAAAATGGGTGTTGGCATGGGTTACCATCTTTTAGCTTAACCTTAGTGACTTTCACTTGACATCACAATGAGTGTTGCCCTGGGCTGCTATCTTACTCCTGACATAACGATGAATGTTTCCCTGGGTTACCGTCTTTCACATTAACATTAGTGATTTCCTCCTGACATCACAAAGGGTGTTGCCCTGGGTTACAATCTGCAAGCTTAACCTTAGGGACTTCCTCTTGACACAACATTGGTTGATGCCCTGGGTTCCCATTTTCCTCCTGACATCACAATGTGTGTTACCATGTGTTACTGTCTTTAAGGTTAACCTTAATGACTTTTTTTCTCACATCACAATGGGTGTTGCCCTGGGTTACCATCTTCCTCGTGACATCACAGTGAGGATGCCCTCCTGACATCACAGTGGGTGCTACCCTGGGTTAGGGTCATTAGGCTTAACCCCTGTGACATCATAATGGGTGTTTCCCTTATTAGTCTTCTTCTTCCTGACATCACAATGGGTTTTGTCCTGAGTTACCCTCTGTAAGTTTAACATTAGTAACTTCTTCCTGTCTTCACAATGGGTATTGCCCTTTGTTATCAACTTTGAGCTTAACCTTAGTGACTCTTGCTTGACATCACATTGATTGTAGCCCTGGTTTAATATCTTCCTCCAGACATTACAATGGATGTTACCCTGGGTTACCATCTTTAAGCTTGACCATAGTGACTTCCTCCTGTCTTCACAATGGATGACCCCCTTGCTTACCATCATTAGGCTTAACCTTAGTCACCTCTTTCAGACACCACACTGGGTGTTCCCCTGGGTTACTGACTTTAAGCTTAAACTTAGTGACTTCCTCCAGACTTCCTGATATCAGAATGGATGTTGCTGTGCATTACCATATTATGGGTAAGTCTAGTGATTTCCTCCTGACATCAGAATGAATGATGCTCTGGGTTACCATCTTTTTTTTTTTTTTTTTTTGTAGAGACAGAGTCTCACTTTATCGCCCTGGGTTGAGTGCCATGGTGTCACACTGCTCACAGCAACCTCAAGCTCTTGGGCTTAAGCGATTCTCTTGCCTCAGCCTCCCTAGTAGCTGGGACTACAGGCGCCCACCACAGCGCCCAGCTATTTTTTGTTTTGCAGTTCGGCCTAGGCCGGGCTTGAACCCTCCACCTTCGGTATATGGGGCCAGCGCCCTACTCGCTGAGCCACAGGAGCCACCCTGGGTTACCATCTTTAAGCTTAACCTCAGTGACTCTCTCCTTACACAACAATGGATATTACTCTGTATTAACATCTTCCTCCTGACATCACAATGCATGTTACCATGGGTTACCTTCTTGAAGCTTAACCATAGTGACTTTCTCCTTGAATCACAATGGGTATTAAACTTGGTTACCATATTCCCCCTTACACCACAATGGGTGTTACCTTGTATGACTGTCTTTAAGCTTTGACCTTAGTAATGTCCTCTGGTCATCACAGACGGTGTTGCTCTGGGTCACCATCTTCCTTATGACATCACAATGTATATTGCGCTGGGTAACCATCGTTCTCCTGACATCACAATGTGTGTTGCCTGGGTTACCATATGTAAGTTTAATCTTAGTGACTTCTTCCTCACAACACGGTGGTTATTAACCTGGTTTACCATTTCAAGCTTAACCTTAGTGACTTCTTCTTGACACCTCACTGGGTGTTGCCCAGGGTTACCATCATTAAACTTAACCTTAGTGACTTTCTCCTGACATCACAATGTCTGTAGCCCAGGGTTATCATCTTCCTCATGACATCACAATGTATGATGCCTTGGGTTACCCTCTATAAGCTTTAGCTTAGTGACTTCCTCATGACACCACAATGGTTCTTGCCCTGGGTTACAATCTTGAAGCTTAAACTTAGGGACTTCCTCCAGACACAACATTGGGTGTTGCCCAGGGTTACCATCTTCCTCCTGACATCACAATAGGCATTCTCTTTGGTTACTATCTTCCTCCTGATACCACAATGTGTTTTGCCATACGTTACAGTCTTTAAACTTAATCTTATTGACTTTCTCTTGTCTTCACAATGGGTATTTCCCTGGGTTATCTTCTTCCTCCTGACATCACAATTCTTTTTGCGCTTGCTTATCATCTTTAAGCTTAACCTTAATTACTTTCTCCTGTCATGACTATGAGTTTTGCCCCTGGTTACCATCTTCCTCCTGACATCACAATGAGTACTGCCCTAGGTTACCATCTTTAAGCTAAAGGCTAGTGTTTTCCTCCTGACATCACAATGGGTGATGAGCTAGGTTACCATCTTTAGGCTTAACTTTAGTGACTTCCCCCTTACACAACAATCGATGTTGGCCTGTATTACCATGTTCTGCCTGACATCACAATGGGTCTTGCCCTTGTTTGCCATCTGTAGGCTTAATATTAGTGACTTATTCCTGACATTACAATGGGTATTGCCCTGAGTTATCATCTTTAAGCTTAACCTTAGTGATTTCTGCTTGACATCACAATCATAGTTGCCCTGGTTTGCTATCTTCCGTCAGACATGACAATGGGTGTTGCCCTGGGTTAGCATCCTTAAGCTTAACCTCAGTAACATCCTTCTGAACCCATAGTGGGTTTTGCTCTGGATTACCATCTCTAAGCTTACCTTGGTGATGTGCTCCCGATGGCACAGTGAGTGTTGTCCTGGGTCACCACACTTTAGCATTCCCTCGGGGACATTCCCCTGACATTGCAGTGAGTATTGTCCAGAGTTTCCTTCCTTAGGCTTAACTTGGTGCTGTCATCTTGACATCATAAGGGGTATTGACCTGGGTTACCATCTTTAAGATTGACCTTGTTGAATTACTCCTGATGCCATGATGGATGGTGATCTGGGTTACATCTTTAAGCTTAACCTTAGCGATTCTTTTGTAACATCACAATGGGTGGGGCCCTGGGTTAACATCTTCCTTCTGACATCAAAATGGATGTTGCCCTGGGTTAATATCTTCCTCCTGACATCACAATGGATGTTGCCCTATGTTAACATCTTAAGGCATAACATTAGTGACTTTATCCTGATACCAAAATGTGTGTTGTCCTGGGTTGCTGTCTTCTTCCTACATGACATTGGCTGTTGCCCTGGGTTACCATGTTTAAGCTTAATGTTAGTGACTTTATCCTGATACCAAAATGTGTGTTGTCCTGGGTTGCTGTCTTCTTCCTACATGACATTGGCTGTTGCCCTGGGTTACCATGTTTAAGCTTAATGTTAGTGACTTCCCTCTGACACCACATTGGGTTTTGTTC
>CAUYON010163951.1:0-15363 GCA_963573935.1 Arctocebus calabarensis | reverse complement strand
CTTCCTCCCCTGCCCTCCCCTCCCCTCCTCTCCCCTTCCCTCCCTTCTCCTCTCCTCTCCTTTTCTCTTTGACAGAGTCTTGCTATGCCACCTAGGCTAGAGTGCATCAGCGTAGCTCACAGCAACTTCCTGGGCTCACGTGATCCTCCTGCCTCAGCCTTCCAGGTAGCTGGGACTACAAGCACCTGCCGTGCCTGGCTATCCTGTTTGTATTTCTTTTCATTTCTTTTTCAAGGTCTTTATCAACTTACCCAAATCTTCACTTCTTGGAGGGGAGACTTGTATAAGTGAAAAGAACAGGCCTGTATTTGGGGTTTTTAGGTTCCAGTAATGCTACTTCTGCAACTCACTAGCTGTGAGAGTTTAAGCAATTTCTCTGTCCCAGTTTTCTTAGTTGCAAATATGAACAGTGAATGGTACTTTCCCCCCAAAGCTACTATGAGGGTTAATTGAGATAATACATGACAAGAGTTATTTTTAGATATTTAAAAATGTGTTTGTTGTTATTCCAACATGTTGATCTTTTTCTAATTTTTACTTTGATAGATTTTTTTCCAATGCATAAAAGTAATACATAGCCTATTTGTAGTTTAAATATAATCATTGATTCGCAAAACAGGTATTTACTTTCTTCCAACATTGCTTGTTGGTGCCAGAGCAGGTTTTGACCTTTTTTGACTTGAGGAATTTAGAGTTGGAAATAAAAGGTAAAATTATAAAGAGGAGACAAGTATAGTTCAAGTCTTAAAGTATGCTAATGAGCACATTTGTTTGCATTTGGAACATCTGGAAAAGCAGCTACATACTAATTCTCTTAAAAATGATTTATTTAAACATTTGTGGAAGATTCAGGTGTGTGATTTTAATTGCACAATTAATTAATTATTGGTGAAATCCTTTTGTTTCTTTCTAGTAATCAACAAAATAAAGCACTCTAGTATAAATTATGGCAGAAAAAATTAATAAAAGTAATTACAGTTTTCATTTTTTCCTGAAAGTATATTTAAACAATTTATTTTTTTTTGCTTCTTCTTTTCCATTTCCTTCCTCCCATTTCTTTGTTGGTTCATTCATTTGTCCTTTCCTTCCTTCACTTTATATAAATAAGACACACAAAAAGAAAACATGCTATATAGAAGGGCTTAATCCAGAAGTATTTAAGTTGTGAAAATACATAAAGAAATGGACAGGACTGGATAATATAAGCTCTTTCTATGAATTAATCACATAAGCAGGAACAAAAGGTTGCTGATTTTGTATAAATGCATGTATTTGTGTGTGTGTATTGTACATGTGGTTATGTGTATTTATATGTTTATAAATAATCTGGCACATTCATGCCTCCCAAAGGGTTAATTACTTCTGTCATTTTTGTTAATGGAAATGTGATTCTCTTGCTAATTATTTCTTATCTTTCTGGATTAGCTATTTTTAAAATTTGTGCCAGACTTTCATTCAACTTACCAATTTTCAGTTAATAAAATATGAATTTGATATCCTCACAATATTGCCAATGTTAAGTGTAATTATCTAAGTAGAACTATTTCAAAATCACATGTACACATCTCCCAGTGCACTTGGACTCCATTAGTCTCTCCTTTAGGTGAAGACATCAAAGGTTTCTGGGAAATTATAAATATGTTCTTGGAGAAAGTTCAGCATTTGATTTGACTGGGTAACTAGTCACAAAAGAGTGGGGCAGAGCCAGTGAAGACGGCTGAGGAGGACAGAGAACTTGGTTGGCCAGTCAGGACCAGTTACTTTACCTTTGGGATAAGGTGGTTTAGGGCTCCGTAGATCTCATTGGAGGAGGGTTCTGATGGGGCAGGGTAGGAGAGACAACCTCACCCTTCCCACTGTAGCTTAGGATAGTGGCAAGCAGAAGCAGCATATTTATACTAGTCACAACCAAAGGATAGTTGATTTAAGCAATTGCTTTGGAACCATGAAATTACACACCTCCTGCTGATTAGTTGCATAGATCGAGCAGTTACAAAAATTTCTGAAGCTGCTTTGTCATTTGCCAGATGTATATGGTACTGTCTATCTTTGTGAGTTTTGATGATGATTAAAGAAAACAATTCTCATGAAGTACTTAGCACAGTACCCTGTCTGTACTCAATAAGCATCATTGTATATCTACGTGCATATCTGTAGAGATATCTAATTCTGTACCTCTTACTTAATTGCATGTAACAGGCAAATCTGATTTGAACTTAACCTATAAAGACTTTAAACATAAAGACTCACGTAAATGGAAAGTTGAGTCAGGTGGGCCTTGGGGTTTGTTTGTTTCAGTGGTTTAGTAATACCACGAAGACCCACTGACCTTCCTTCTCTCTGCTTTATCTCAAGGCTGGCTGGCTTCCCCTAGTGACTGGGAGATGGCCAATGAACACTTCTTGGGTTTACCTACTCCCCTAGAAAGGAATTTTTTAAAGGAGTGAGAAATCTCCTTTTTCAGACGCTTACTGTGTCTTTTTGATCCAACTTGGTCTGTGTACTTATTTCAGACCCAAAACTATGACTAGGGAAAGGGATAATATGATGAATTTAGATCTTAGGCACAAGCTCCAACTTGATGTCAGCTTCTCCCACAACACAGAGGTTATAAAGGAGAATGTGAACATGCCAGAAAGGCATGAGGAGGAGACCATGGTGTCTATTGCGGTGTTAATTACATTGAAAGCACTGACAGCAACTCAAGTGGCTGGAGAAGGTTGTTATTTCCCTGTAAACTGTTTTGGAAGAGGGAGGGGTCTTAGAGGTCATCTTCGAGAGGCTATCTTAAACCTTGTGTTATAGATCTTGTTATTGGTACACTTAGGACTGGAACCCAGGTGTTCTGGGCCATCCTGCATTTCTTTCCACCACCCGGCAGAGCTCTGCCTCCTGATATCTTCCTGTGCTTTCTCATTGCACATCTGGGAAATCAGATCACAACAAATCACATAGCTAGGGAGTCGCAATCTCAGAACTGCACCCGCCTCCTCAGCCCAGTGCATCATTCAAGGCTGTCCTAGAAAACCAGTTACTAGGAATCTCCGAAGCAAATGACTGTTGTCATGTGCATGTTGTCATTTCAGCATTGTTGACAGTGATAAAGTCCTAGAAGCAACTTAAATGCCTACAGATGGAGAATGGTAAAATACATCATATTTGCAAAGCTGGAAACAGTGCACAGCTCCATATGTGATGGAAATCTTTATGTAAGTTCTCATGAAGCCACAGGTTATATGAAGAGAGAGAGAGGCTGAGAAGAGCTTGGTACTACATGTTATGTCCCTAATTGTGTGCATGTCTGTGTGCTTTTTTAATGTTATATACACGAGTATATTTCCTTAAGAGTATAAAAAAACCTGTAGAGAGTGGTTTCCTTGGAAAAGGAAACTGGGAGTTCGGACTGAGACAAAGACATTTTCACTACTTAGTTTTTTGCTAACTGATTTTTAAAAACTACTGTATGCACTACCTTTTCACTTAAAATACTAATCAAAAAAAGGAATTGGTTTTCCTAGCTTCAGACGTGAGTATCTCTGGGGTCTGTTATTTCTGGGCATCCTGATCTTCGGCATGACACTTCATTTGTCTGAGCCCCACTTTCTCTCTGTTAGATGAAGATAATGTTCATTACTCAGAGTTGTTATGCAGATTAACTTAAAAAAAGGCAATTGGAAATGCTTTCTCAAGGGGCCATCTTCTTTACTCTGGAGCATTTTCCTTGTTGTTTATCTTCCTCCATTCCATAGGCTCAGGGAAGATGCCTTTAGCATTAAAGGGCAAATATCTCCTCAGAATTCCTGCCCAGCCAGGAGCACTGGCTCAGCAGGGTGGCTGGGGAATTTAGAGAAGGTCTCAGCGGGCCTTCTGCTAGCCTTATCCCACACCTTGGTGAGCATTCTAATGGTGCCCCTGGATCCTAACACAACTGAGGAATTGGGATTCAAAACCTCTACTGCACTCTTACCTGTCCAGAAAATATGGAAAATTCAAATTCCATTTCAATTCATCATTTGTTGGACCAGTAGTTATTTAGCACCAACTGCCCAATACTGGGCTGGGTCCCCTGGAGTTTTTAGCAAAGCAGACTCAAAAAACACTAGTAGCTATTATGCACAGTCATCAACAGTTATTTTACATAGAGGATGCTGGGGAATAGAACACTAATATCCACTAAGGCCAATGGTTGCAGGCATGATACTACTCTATGAATGCCCATTTCTAGTCACCATTGGTAATATAAAACAAAGTACCTGACTGTCCAGAATTAGTGTACACACATCTTGCTTGGACATATTTTCCAAATGCCACAATGGCGGGGGGCTAGAAAGAGCCAAGCATGAGAGTTTCCAAGGCTTTCATCATGTCTTCGATCCTGGGTCTCTGAGTTCGGTCCTTGGTGGGTCTAGGCATCTGTAGAGGTCTAGCCAAGTTCATAGGAGGAGCATGACAAACAGAGATTCCTGGAGGCAAGAAAGGCATCTTTTCATTCATTTATTTATTTTTGAGACAGAGTCTGAAGCTGTCGCCCTGGGGAGAGTGCTGTCGCATCACAGCTCACAGCAACCTCAAACTCTTGGGCTCAAGCAATTCTCTTGTCTTAGCCTCTAAAGTAGCTGGGACTATAAACACCCACCAATGCCTGGCTATTTTTTGTTGCTGTCGCAGTTGTCACTGTTGTTTTAGCTGGCCTGGGCAGGGTTTTTAACTTGCTAGCCTTGGTGTATATAGCCGGTACCCTACCCACTGAGCTACGGGCGCCGCCCGAAAGGCATCTTTTTTCGAACTCAGCATTATGGATGAGAACTTGGGAGGAGCAAAAGATCACAGACCCACTTTGGATCTTCTTTTATAAATAAACCACAATTTATATGAAGCAACTTCCTTCCTTTACTGACCCTCCCCCAACCTTCTGACTCACACTAGAACGTCACTATTAGAGAACTTAAATTCAAATAGTTCAGATCTGAGAAAGAAACCTCTTGTTATAACACAGACATCACTGACAATTAGCCAGGATTCCAAGGAGTAAAAAGGGAGGTCTAGGCAAGGTAAATGCATTTGTGTTTATATAACTGGTGAGATGTTTTGAAGTCCTCCCCAAGGAGAAAGGCCTTCTTTTCTACTTCAAAAGCCATTTTCATGTTTTTGAAATTACTAGAAATTATGGGCTAAACCCCCTTCACACGTAATTTATTTCACCCAGTATCTCATATTTTGTGATAACATGCAAATACCATATGTTGCACTTTCTCTTTATGGTTGGGGGAGGGAAGAGAGGAGAACTGGCAGAATTATCACTAGGCACTGCAAAACCTTCCATTGAAATCCACATTTGCCATGGTGACATTTACTAGTTATGGCAGAGCTGATCAACTGCAGATTTTCCTGCTGCTGAGGCTAAATTGCAAGCTGCTCATAATGCCATCAGATGCTGCTGGGTTTTCAGCCAATGAGAACTTTGGGAAGGCTTTCCCTCCCACCCTGTTTTCTACTGCGGGAGAGCCCCCATGCCACCGTGCGTGCAAAGTCGGTGTACACTCTCTGGTATTTGAACTTGATTGACCTCACACAGTGCTTTCCTGGAATAAAATGCATCTCCCGTCATCTTATGGACTCCAAATACTCAGACCAGAAATCCCAATATATTCCCAGGGCCTTCATTTTTGTTTTCTCTAACAGGTATTTATTTTTGAAAATGCAATAGTCGATATTTAGAGGTTTATATTAGTCAGAAAATTGAAAGAGAGAGAAAAAGAACACCCCACATCTTGTGTTCTGCTATTCTATTCCATCTGAGCAAGATGTTTTATGCCAGACCAAGTAAGTTAAAAAACACAAAGCTATTATTCAACCCGTAGCTGCTTCAATCATTTCTCTATCAACAACGCTGAAAAGACATGATTTTTACAAGCAAACAGGAAGAAAAAGCTTGAACACACCCGGGGATCGTGTTTAAGAAGTTGATTTATGTTTCATGCTGAGTCTTACACCTGCAGTTCAAGTAAAACCCAACTTGGCTGCCCCACAGAGTCTGGTTTATTAGGTATCAAGGAGTCACAAGAAGCCATGTAATTAAAACCGTAATTAACTGGAAAAGGAAAGTGCCACCTGAGTTTTGAGAGGCTGTCAATTTTATTTCCATTACAGCTCTCCTTCTGTTTCTCCTCTTGGATTTTTTATTTTCTTTTCCTTGATAAGAAGACAATATCCACGTACACATTACACATATATGTGTTTTTTAATGTCTTAAAATATGTATGAATGGCTACTTCTTACGGAAAAGGTCACAAGGGTTGTCACCTGCTCCAGGCTTTCTAGACCAACTTGTTCCGAGGGGAGCAGAAACAGTCCAGAAGTGTGACATCCAGTGCAGTAGCCACCAGCCATGTCTGGCTATTGAGCACTTGAGCCATGGTCCCTCTGAATGAAAATGCTCTGTAAGTATAAAATAGATGTCACATTTGAAGACGTGGTATCAAAAAGAATGTGAATGAAATATCACAGTGATACATTTTGTACTGATTGTTAAGTAGTATTCTTTTGGATATAATGGGTTGTATAAAAGTATATATTAAATTTAACTTTATCTGTTTTCTTTTGTGTTTGTTTAGAGTGGCTACTAGAAAACTGAGAGTTGCATATGTGGCTCACCTTGTATTTCTATTGGGCAGTGCTAGCTGAGGGGTGAGGTCCTGTGTGTCCTGTTGAACTATGAAGCAATGCACTAGAAATATCTTTCCTTGCCCTTTCTGCCATCCTGATTGACGCAAGGTCCGGTCAGCGTGGAGGAACAGGAGCCTTGCTGGCAGTGTGCAAGGGTGCTGGAATGTGTTATTAAGGCATATGTTTGTGATCGCTGAATTGTTCAACTCAATTTCTCAATAAATGGCTCAAAGGCAAATGTCTGAGCCGCACAATTGGAGCTTCAAGGGTTCTTTCTTCTCTAATTGCCCCTTGGCCAACAGAGGTTCAAATGCGCCATGAAATATATTAGCACCAGAACGAGGAGTGCTAGACACTTCAAACGAAGGCACTGAAAGCAAGTTCAAAACCAACAAGTGTGCTTTAATTTGTGAAATAAAGTGCTGATAAAGTAATCTTTTGAAAGAGGTCAGTCCATTTACATTCGATTCTGTAAACATCGGTCTGGCACTATTACGCTATCTTTCTGAGCCACATCCTTTGAGGGGTATGAAAGGGTTTGTGATAAAGACACAATTATGTAACAGTTTTGAAGGTAGTTAAGGATAAAGGCCCTTTTTGCCGCTTTAATCTGAAATAGGCAAAATCATTTTGAAATAACTTAGTCTTCTTTTTTTCCTTTATAAGAATGTTTTTAGGGGGTAGAGATAGCAGAGATACCTTATATGGACTCATTCAAAAATGAATGCAATCAACAGAGTGAACAGACAACCTACAGAAGGGAGGAATATTTACAAACTATTCATCCTGAGGATTCATTCTAGAATATACAAGGCACTCTAGAATCCCAACAGCCAAAAATCCAAAAGAAAGAGAACAATTTCATTCATAAATAAGCAAATAATCTGAACAGACATTTCTCTAAAGAAAACACACAAACGGCTAACAAATCAATGAAAAAATGCTCGACATCATTTACCATCAGGAAAATATAAACCCAAACCACAGTGAGATATCATCTCATCCCTGTTACAATGTTATTGTCAAAAAGAGATACAGCAGCAAATGCTGGCGAGGCTGCAGAGAGAAGGGAACTCTTACACACTGTTGGCAGGGGTACGGATTAGTACAGCAACTATGGAGAACAAACAGTGCAGAGGTTTTTATTAAAAAATTACTAATAGAATGACCATAGGATACGGCAATTCCGCTGGATATATGGAAAAGACATCTGCAGGTCCGTGTTTATTGCAGCACTATTCACAGTAGCTGAGACATGGAATCAACTCAGGTGCCCACTAGTAGATGAATAGATCAAGAAAGTGCAGAATGTATACACAACGGATTACTACTCCGCCATAAAAAAGAAGGAAATGCAGGCATTTGCAGCAACATGGATGGAACTGGAGGACCTTATATTAAGTGAAATAAGCCGGGAAGAGAAAGTTAAACACCATATGTTCTCACTCAGATGGGGATGTGTATAAAAGTTGATCTCAAGAAGTAAAAAGTAGAACAGAAAACATCCTGGGCAGGATAGAGAGAAGGGTGGGGAACAGGGAGAGGTTTGTTAAAGGATAAAAATTACATCTAGGTAGGAGGAATAAATTCTAGATTTATAAACATACCACTGAAGTACGGTTAACAATAATGCATATAATATATAGCTTCAAATAGCTGGAAGGAGACTATTTAATATTCCCAACACAAAGAAATGATAAATGGGGTGATGGAATGCTGATTACTTTGATGTGATCATTATACATTATAGATACTGAAACATCACTATATACTCTATAAATATGTCCAATTATTAGGTGTTAATTTAAAAAATTAAAGAAGATTGTTAAAGAAGGGAATGTAGTATCTTGTTTTTTTTATTACCCAAATAATAGCAACGGACCTACGGCACATTTCTTTGCACAGAGGGGGGAAAAATTCATGTCTCTCTAGTGTAAATCTTTCCCACATCTCCTGGTTGCACATTTTCAAGCTGCATTTATTACAAAGTAAGGGTCTCTGGAATCTTCCGTGCAGAACAGAAATATGTTGGTGCCTAATTTTGGGAAGTGAGCCTGAGGTACGCAGAACAGATGACACACGGGGCTTAGGTCCTGATTCAGCTACAAGTCAGCGGGGTACCCCAAGACCATCTGTGCTCTATAAATTACAGTAACACCGGCACATGCAGCTTGTAAATCACCAGCGAACAGGTTTCACCTTGTGACACGCGACATGAACCCTGTTGTATATTCCAATAAACTCCCATAAACCGTCTGATATAAACTCAGGATTCTGTTTCTTCAGGGGTTAGAATCCTTAGACTTTTCTTTGCTGATCTAATTTCCTTTCCTATGTGAACGCTCCGTGCCTTTCCCTTTTCTGTGCAATGAGCATTTTGCAATTTTTCAAGTGCAGAATTTTACTTAGTGGCTGACGTGCAACTTGGTACACTTTAAGGGACTGATCTTTTTTTCTTTCGCCTTCTTTAATAAACTTGTTTCTTTCAACACGACTGTGAATGTCAAAGTCTTGTGGTTACTACACATGGAAAATACGATTTATAAACAGCAAATTAATGGCTAAATTGTCAGTAACCCACTTCACTGAATATAAATAATTGTCTATCATAAAGGGTCATATCATTAGTGTGGCTTTGCTGGACTTCTGGCAATCTACACAGTTGCCTCCTACAATAAGGTGTGTGTGTGTGTGTATGTGTGTGGGTGGGTGGGTGTGTGTGCACACACGTCACGCAGGAGGAAAAAGAATAGCTGGAGTGGAGATAGCATTCAATTCCATATATGGGGCCTCCGAAAATGGTTTCAAGCAATTGTTTTTGGTTGGAACACAGTGTTATTCCCTTCATGGAGTTTGGTCCTTCCTTCATGTTTAGGGAAATCTTGTCTGATGAACCCTTACTGGTCATCCGAGCAGCTTGCTAGCCCCCATGCCAAAGAAAGTGGCAGAAAAACTACCATGCCAAGCTTTGCTTCTATTCAGAAATGTGGAAATTAATTTTCTTTCTCTCTCCTTTTTATTTTTTTTAAATAGTGATGACAACCCTCCTCCTTATTTTCGTTTAGATATTTACCTTAATAAATAGGTATTTATATATAATATACCTATATTTATAATATACCTATATAATATACCTATTTATATATAATATACCTTAATAAATAGGTATTTATAATTAAGGTATTTTGTAATTGTATAATTAAGGTATTTTGTTTAGAAAGTTCTTTAAATCCGGGGTATTTTAACATATCCTTACAGGCAGTCCCCTGGTTATGAACAAGATAGGTTCTGTAGGTTTATTCTTAAGTTGAATTTGTATGTAAGTTGGAACATGTACATTCACCTATTACCTGTAGCATCCCCCATTCATAAGTGTGAGTCATACCTCAGTCAGATGTTTGTAACTCGGGGACTTCTTGTATTTCCTTTATGTTACTTTTTATAGATGTACAGGTGTAAACAAAAAGGAGAGATCGTTATTATTTTGTATGGAATTTAAACTGAACATAAAATAATTGTGAGACAAAATGCACTAGTTTTTTCAGAGGCTAAAGGACGAGATAATTCAAAATTAATTTTATTGGTCTGACTTATCCCACTCACATTGAGCTGAATGTCATGTTAATTTTCCACATTCATTGTCTGAAAAAATGCATTGATTATTATTTTCTATGGTAGTTGCCAAGTGTACATGAAGAAAATACAATGCTATTTTTTATGATTGGTATAAAATTTGTAAAAGGTTCATGTACTCAATAGAGTTTTTTTTTCAAAACTGCAGTTGTTACAAAATTGTGTTTGTTTCTTGAGCTATAAACATACTAAATATACGTAATGTCTAAAAGTTCTAACTCTGCTGAGAAAATGCCTCTATAGTTGAATATAATAGTCTTAGTGGAAAAGAGGTAAAAGTTAAGTTTTGTTCAGACACAGAGCAGCACTACTTGAATTCAAAAACACAACTTCCAGAAACTCCTAAATACATAGTACTATTCTTTAATTAATACAGTTTATTCTGTAATTTTAGAGATTTATTGGTACTGGCAGAAACCCTTGCAAATAACTTTGAAAATTCCTTGACATATTATGCATCTGAAAGGATTTCATTCAGTTTTTCTTTTTTCTTTTTCAACTGCAATCAATAATTTCTTTCAAAACTCTCTTAATATGCTGAGCTAGAGTATAGTTAAGAGCTTGCTGGACGTTCTCAAAAGAAGGAAGGAAGAAAACAAATATGAACAAAGATGAACTTTGTAGCATTATGTTATTTTCTTTCATTCACATAATTTTTAAACAAGTTCTGTTTCTGTTTTCCATTACACCTAAATAGTTCTCATTTTTATTCAACATCAAGTGATATTAATGTGGGTGCATCAAATCAGAGTTTGGGTTCTTTGAACCTATCAAACTACTTTTTCCCAAATACTTGGGGTTTGATAAAACCCAAAATGCATGCTAGAAGCACTTTTTCCATTAATTATTAAACCCATGTGCATTTTGAGGAAAATGTGATCCATATGGGTTCTGGTTCATTTATGCTTTACTCATCAAAATACTTTTTCTTAAACCCCATGTCCAAGAAATCTTTTGAGCCCTGTTAAGTTTTTTGAGCTTTGCCAAGAATAAACAAAGTTGAACACCAAAAAGATTCAAGTTGGTTTGTAACCCTATACCTGTGGAGTATTGGTGGGTTCTAAACTTGGACTGAATACATGTTCTCATCCCTAATAGGTAGTTGGATGAATCGACAGAGGGAAGCTTGAGACCTGATATATAAGACAAAGGTCAGTATGTTTGTCAACAAGGATATCAGAAAATCCCAGAATGCATCACAATTCATTAAAAATTCCTTTGATTATATTTTATTTTGAGTACATAGGCATAGAGATATTCCATCAATCATAATCGGCAGGTTAAGAGGCATTCCAAGAAGGTAAGAACAAAAAAGAAGAAAAAGAAAAACATATTATCTAAAATGTGAAATCCCAGCCCCAGGATCCTAAATACTGGAATATAGCTAAAAATAAATAATTATGAGAAAACTTCAATTGCTCTTTGAGAGGGAAAAATGAGAATGTGGCTTATGACACTTTGTTTTTTCTCTTTCTTCTTTAGTAACTAAGAGTTGGGGGTTTTGTGGTTTTTGTTGTTGTTGATTCTTCTTGTGTCTTTTGTCTTTTGCCCTTTTCTCTCCCTGGAACCAACAGGCCAACTCTAAGTAAGACAAAATCATAAATAAGTGTAGGTAGGATTTTAAGTACTTGTACTTGATAGGATTGGATTGTTAACCTCAGCAATTCTGTGAGAGGCTGATTAGAAAGTTATTGTAAGTAAAATAATACACTATGTCTAGAGGCCATAGAAAATCTAAGGCTACTGTGATTGAGTTTATGCTAAAAGGAGTCATTGTCTTTTAGAGATCCCTATTGAAATATACATACAGATGAAATGGCTCGATCTTTGGGATTTACTTACAACACAAGAGTAGTTAAAGATATAGGTAGTGATGTAGTTGAAGCAAAAGAATTGTCTATGCTTTATGCTGGGTACATCGGTGCTCATTGTATTACCCTGTTGGTTTAGTTCCTGCATCACACGTCTTAAGTGCTTACCACCTAGTGCTGGAGAACCGCCTTCATCAGCATGAGGCCTCAGCCGCACTATGGGGCACCTGCAGGAAGCTCCTGCTTCATTCTGATGGGAAAGAAATTGGGAGTGCAAGGAAGTTAACTCTTCCTGGCATAGTTTTTGGCTCATGGGACAGAGGAACCTAACATGGCTTCTCTGAGGGGCCCTCGTGGAATCACATGCCAGGTTTTACGGTGTGATCAGCTTGGGTGGGTGTTCACTCCTTCCCTGTTACACTCTTCATGGTCTTCTCCTGTCCTTTAGGGTCACATCCTAAAATAAACTACGTGCTTGGAGCCCTTATTATGGTTTCTAAGTATATGCACAAACCCTTGTCTCTAAGACTGTTTTTATGTTTGAAATTTTTCATAAGTAATTTCTTTCTACATTTTTACTTTACCCTCATATATACATACATATAATGAAATCAAAATTTTATTTCAAAATATATGAACATTTTCTTTAACAGTTGGAATTTTATACTCTTGCTGTTCTCTTTGAACTTACGTTTCATTTCCTCCACGGAATTTTACCTCAATGTAATATGTTTTATGATTTAAAGCCGTGTATCGATTATTTAATCATAATTCTCTGTCAAAAAATGCCTATAAATTTAAGTATTATTAATTTATAAATTTCCTGTAATCATAGACTTGAAACATTAGAATATGCTGAATTGTGTTAATATTACAAATACCTACTGCATGCAATTGATCAAAGACAAAATACATTTCAATGTTTAGAAAACTATTATTAAACAGTAAAATTTATTAGAAACATATCTCTTAGTGAAATGGATAAAACTTCTTTTTCAGTCAGTTCATGTATTGTGGAAGAATATTGTTACCAGACTGAGGGAGATTTCAACCTCAATCTTATTTCTACTTTTCATTGTTACAGATCTAAATTCTGAGAAATCTTGTTCACCTAAATAAGTACACATGAGTGGAAGGGATTTTGTAATAGCAGTGTCACTGTTTGTTTTTTTTTGGAGACAGAGCCTCAAGCTGTCACCCTGGATAGAGTGCTGTGGCATCACAGCTCACCGCAACCTCCAATTCCTGGGCTCAAGCGAGTCTCCTGCCTCTGCCTCTCAAGTAGCTGGGACCACAGGTGCCCGCCACAATGCCCGGCCATTTTTTGGTTGCAGCCACCATTGTTGTTTGGCGGGCCTGGGCTGGATTCAAACCTGTCAGCTCAGGTGTACATGGCTGGCGCCTTAGCCGGTTGAGCCACAGGCACCGAGCCACTCAGTTTGTTTTTTAAGACAGAGTCTCACCCTGTCACCCTGGGTAGAGTACCATGGCGTCATAGCTCACAGTAACCTCAAACATTTTGGGCTCGAGCAATCCTCTTGCTTCCTATTTACCTGGGACTATAGATGACTGTCACAATGTTTGGCTATTTTTAGAGATGGAGTCTCTCTCTTGCTCAGGCTGGTCTTGAACTCCTGTGTTTAGGCAATCTCCCTGCCTCGGCCTCCCCGAGTGCTAGGATTACAGGTGTGAGCCATCATGCCCAGTCTGTCACTCTGTTTTTAAAAATCATTTTGAATTATGTTAAAAATCATATTGTGATATGCCATCAAAACTGATTTTTGATGATTATTGTATTATCTGATGACTTGATTAATTCTTGCTGTAATTTCATGAATATCCAAGGATTTTTTAAGGACCATTCACTTTATCAAGACACATATTTTGAATCATTCCTTATATGGTAGCATATTCCAGGAAATGCACCATGAAACAGTGTGATGGAGAAGAGAGACCATTTGCTTTGTAAAGTAGGAGAAGCAATAGTTGCAATGGACAGGTTGGATTTTTTAAAATTTAAATTAAGATACAATTTCTTTTTCTTTCTTTTTTTTTTTTTTTGGTTGCAGCTGTCATTGTTGTTTGGCGGGCCGGGGCTGGATTTGAACCCGCCAGCTCAGGTGTACGTGGCTGGCGCCTTAGCCTGTTGAGCCACAGGCACCGAGTCAAATTAAGATACAATTTCATGATAGTCACACTTTAAAATGGTATAATTCAGTGCATTTGGGGAATTTCACAAAGCTGTGCAACTACTATCACTCTTTAATTCAAGATTATTTCCTCATCCCCCAAAGGAACTCTGTTATTGTTAGCAATTACACATTTTCCCCTCTCTACCAAGTCCTTGGCAGCCACTAACCTACTTTCTTTCTCCATGAGTTGCTTCTTCTGGACACATCATGTACAGTAAGTGGAATCACACACTATGTGACCTTACATGTCTGGCTTTTTTCACTCAGCACGTTGTTTTCAAGGTTCATCTATGTAATGATATGTGTTGGTATTTCATTCATTTTCATGGCTAAATTATATACCGCTGTATGGATACACCATATTTTATTCATTCATCAGTTGATGAGCACTTGGGTTGTTTCCACTTTTTGGCTGTTAGGGATAATGCTACTATGAGCATTCATATGTAAGTCTTTACTTTGTTGTTAAATGTATTCTTTTTGATGCTTTTGTAAATGGAATTGCTTCCTTAATTCTCTTTTCATTGCTAACATACAGATACATGGCTGATTTTCTTATATTGATCATATATGCTGCAGCCTCACTGAACTTGTTTATTGGTTCTAATAGTTGTTTTGTAGATAAATAAGATCATGCCATTTATAAATAAAGATAGTCCTGTTTGTTCATTTCTAATATGGATACCTTTTATTTCTCTTTCTTGTCTTATTGGCTCTGGATCAAGTCCCCAGGACAATGATAAATAGATGTAGTGACATCAAATTACTTTGTCTTATTCCTGATCTTAAGGGAAAAGCTTTCCATCTTTTGCAATTATGAGGTTAGCTGTAGGTTTTTAGTAGAGACCCTTAATCAAAGTGAGGAAGTTCCCTTCTATTCTTAGTTTGTTAGGGGTGTGTGTGTGTGTGTGTTATCACAAAGGGTTTTTTTTTTTTTTTATAATTTTATTGAATCATAATTCTGTACATTGGTGCAATCATAGGGCATGATTCATATACATTCAGAAATGTTTTCATCGTACTGTTACAGATAGCCTTCATGGCATTTTCTTGATCACTAT
>CAUYON010163950.1:0-15635 GCA_963573935.1 Arctocebus calabarensis | reverse complement strand
CAGCTACTAGGGAGGCTGAGGCAAGAGAATCGCTTAAGCCCAAGAGCTGGAGGTTGCTGTGAGCAGTGTGACGCCACGGCACTCTACCCAGGGCGATAAAGTGAGACTCTGTCTCTACAAAAAAAAAAAAAAAAGAAAGTGAAAGACAGCCTACAATGTGAGAGAAAATACCTAGCTTGGGCATGTTCTGTTTCCACCTGCCTATGAGGCACCAAGGAGGACCTAGGTCGTGTACCAACTACAATCTTTCTCTGACAGGATCTGGACCAGGCGCTGGAGTGCGACGTCTCCATGCCCTGGGAAAAGGCTGCAGAACACATCCCCCTTCTCTTCTTGCTTCCCCATCCGCCAAGGACCTGACTCGGGAGGATGGATTCCCAGACCGGTCTGCAGTGCTTGTGCCCAGCACCTACTGAGTGGTTTAGGAGTAGCAAGCAGAACCACAGGCCTGCTCATGAAGCCGTTCCTGCAGCTGGAAGGGAGGGTGAGAGTGTGACTATAGGATTCCCCACTGACCAGCCGCTTCCATGTGGCAGCTCCCTGAGGGCCCGGCTACGGGGCTGACCACAACCTGGGCTGCCTGCATCCTCGTGCGATGGCCTCCATGAGGGCCTCTACCTGATAGGCCAGGGTATCTTCACCGGTGGGCTGACGAGGGTCCTGCAAGGTCCTTCTGAAGCAGAACCTATACTCCGACCTTAAGGAGCTTGCCTCTGGGATCTGGGCACAAAAGTAGAAGAATTAGAATTAGTTCTGTCAGGGATGAACCATGATGGGTAAGTCAGTTCAGCTAGGGCAGCCCCCCGGCTTACCCCCAATGTCTTTCTGCATTAGTTCCTTGCCCATGTAAGGCAGGCTAATCTGGTTCTGATTTCTGAATCGACTCCTATCGTAAATCACAGCTCTGAAACTGAAGCTGTGTCAGCTGGAGCAGATGATCTTTACACCCTCTGCAGCGTTCTATCACTACTAAAAGGCCTGGGCCAGGCTAATGACCTGCCAGCCTTCGCATCCCATGGTAAGCGCCCCTTTCCCATACCTCCGGCCTCTCTTCAAGGAAATCGAATATCCCACCAGTCAGAGGGATGCAGCCCCTGACACTGGTGGGCAGCTGAAGCAGGGGGGCCATGCCTGCCGTGAGTCTTCTCTTGGCATTCACTCAGAGCTGGAGCAGCAAAAGTCTACATTGTCAAGGGAAGAGAGTGATCAAGGAGGTTTTAGTTCAACCCGGGCATGGATATGGTTACAGTCCCACAGGTTCGAAGGGCTCCAGATCTGATCTATGTAGCTCCAGGGGCTCTTTAGAAGACAGGGAAATACGCAAGACAGGCTCGGAGTGATCCTGGAGGTCACGGGTAACTACAAGACCCATTAGTTGGTAAGACACATACTAGAAGAACATATCCAGTTTGTATTAAAGCCCCAGGCCTGTCTTCCTTCCAATCAGATGGCATCTGGCTTTCAATGTGCCAGCGTCAGGACACCCTCAGGGAGCTCAGTACTGGAGCCCAGCCTCAAGCCTTATCCTCTAAGAGGACAATGGGAATGGTGACAGCAGGAGCCAGCACAGACCAGCAAGCCGATGACTTTGCTGGGTTGAAGCAGGCTGAAGAGGCATTCCAGGTAAGGGCACAGCCAAGGACAGCGCAGGGAGGCATCAAGAGGTACCCCAATGACGGCCCCCCTATCTCTTGAGTATGACACATGCTGCTGGGCAGAGAAGAGGGGTACGGGGGTGGAAAGTCAGGTCAGAACATGGACAGCCACAGAAAGAGTACTGGAAAAGCCTAGAAATGGCATTTTCAGTTTACTGGTACATCTGTGAGGGTTGGATGTGATAGTGAATGAAGGCTCAAAGTTCATGGAAATCACCTCTGACTTGTGCTAAACTGAAGCAACAGGGTCTTGTTTTAGTTCATGTGAATGTAACATAAAGACATTGAATGATTTCATGGCCTTAAAATGAATGGGAGAAAATATTTGCAAATCATATATCTGATAAGAACTTAATGACCAAAACATAGAAGGAATTTCTAAAATTTAACAACAGAAAAACCTCGCTCTTTTCTCTTCCTTCCCCACGTGTCTCGTGTCTCTCTCTCTCTCCCTCCCTTCTCTCCCTTCTCACTTTCTCCTCTCTTCCCGTTTCTCTCTCTCTCCTTCCCCTGAATGCTGCTCTGCAGCTTCCCTACTAATAAAGACATTTCATACAAAAATAAAAAATAAAAAAAACCTCAACAACCCAATCCAAAAACAGGTAAAGGACTTGAACATATATTTCTCCAAAAAAGTTATACAAAGGGCCAATAAGCAGGTGAGAAGATGCTCAACACCTCAAGTCACTAGGGAGCTGCAAATCAAAACTACAATGGGATGCCCCTCAGACACACCCATTAGGACAGCAATCCTCAGAACCATGGGAAATAGCAGGCGTGGGTGAGGATGCAGAGAAACGGGAACCAGAAGCCTGTTGGTAGAAATGTAAATATTACAGTCAGGGTGGAAAGCCATACGATGGTTCCCTGTGCATCTGAGTACAAATTGTGCAATTAAAAACCCATTTCTTTCTTTCTTTTTTTTTTTTTGAGACAGAGCCTCAAGCTGTCACCCTGGATAGAGTGCCGTGGCATCACAGCTCACAGCAACCTCCAATTCCTGGGCTCAAGCGAGTCTCCTGCCTCCCAAGTAGCTGGGACTACAGGCGCCCGCCACAATACCCAGCCATTTTTTGGTTGCAGCCGTCATTGTTGTTTGGCGGGCCCGGGCTGGATGCGAACCCGCCAGCTCAGGTGTACGTGGCTGGCACCTTAGCCACTTGAGCCACAGGTGACAAGCCAAAATCCATTTATTTCTTAAAACTCTAGAGCTGAGTAGATTGCTGGTGCTTCAGGGCAAGGAAAAGTATCTAGAGTGCAGGTTTTTAGTGTCTGCAGGACTGAAATTGCTTGCGACTAGCACTGCCTCCGTGCCTTTCATTGCTCCAAGTGGGTTTGCCCCAGTGAAAGTTTAATCCCCGGCCAATTACCATCCTCCCAGCCCCTTTAGCCCCAAATGTGCTGGGGAAAGTTAAGCTCTAGCAAAAAGTCCTTTGGTTCTATGACTCCATAGATGCCACAGAAGTATTTGACACTGGAGCAAGTGATTTTGCAAACAAGAATAATACACAGCAAAATCTGAAAATCTGGATTAGCAAACCAAACCATTAGGAGATAGTGATCTGCATCCTTAAAATACATATAACGTAAGTAAGTTTTCTTAAAATAGTGATCTCTCGTGCCACACTTAAAACAGGTCTCCATGTACCAGAATCCATCTGCAGGTGACCCATCCAAGGAATGGCAAAAGGAGAATAGCACATTCTAAGGTCAATGGAAGGACACCCTGGCCCTTCTATGTCAGGGCAGGTAATCAATGTTGACTGAATTTAACTGGCTTATATGATATGGCTCCACCCCCACCCCAACCTAGTTCCTGCGATGCAGATAGAGGTGATGCGGCCCATTTCAGTCACAATTCTGTAAGTCCAAGGACTACAATTTCATCAATATTCTGCTAAGGATTAGAAATTGGACCAAGTAATGAGGTGGCTGTTCCACTAGCACAGGAGTGCTTAAGAGAGTGAATATAATCAGAGTGATCATTCGCTGAGTTTCTGTGAAGTGCTAGCACTGCCCTAAGCTCATGCTCTCCATAACCAAATCTCCTCAGACATAAGTGCTAATGTTCTCATTTTGCGTGTCAATAACTTGCTCAAGGTTGCACAACTCATAAACACCAGAGTGTGCAATGCAACCAAGTCTCTGGTTCCAAAGCCCCTATTCTCACTCGCTGTATTCCTCAGGCTCTCGTTTTTCCAGGAAGGTAAAGCCAAGTTGGATGATCTCTACTCCTGGAATCAAAGCATTTGCTCAAAGGTCTAAGAGTCCAGGCAGTGAGATGTTGACCCCAAGGTCAGGCTTTGAGAAATGGACCCTTCCTTTCCTCAGCAGATCGTCCAAGGGCTAAGGAAAACCTTTGAGGGCAATCACAATCATTATACAACAAATACAAACACTCAAAGCCAGCCCTGCTCCTAAAGGTTACTTCAACCCCGGGCATTAGTTACTCAACAAAGGACTGGTGGCTGCTGAAGGGGAAGTCTAAATGCTAGAAATTTCTGTTTTGGAGGCCGGGCACAGTGGCTCATGCTTGTAATCCTAGCACTCTGGGAGGCCAAGGTGGGTGGATTATCTGAGCTCAGGAGTTCTAGACCAGCCTGAGTAAAGCCACACCCTGTCTCTACTGAAAAATAGAAAAACTAGCCAGGTGTTGTGGCAGGCACCTATAGTCCCAGCTACTCAGGAGGCTGAGAAAAGAGGATGGCTTTAGCCCAAGAGTTTGGGGTTGCTGTGAACTAAGATGCCATGACACTCAATCACAGAGAGAAGGAGTGAGATTCTGCCTCAGAAGGAAAAAGTAATTTCTGAGAGGTCAAAGATTGAAAATAAAAATTATTCTGAGATGGGAGACGAAAGGAAAACGGAATCCAGGCTCTGTGTGGGCAACAGTGGCCTTTATTCCACTCCGGTGAGGGCCAGCTGAGTTCCAGAAAGAAGTCAGTGCATGGGTAATGGTGGGTGGGAGTTTTAAAGGTCGGAAGGGTGGGGGGTTGGCCCATTCACCTTTCCAGGGTCGGACATCTGATGGAAGAGAGTGGATTGATCCATTTAGGTGGGTTGCTTAATTTGGGCGGAGTTCCTACATGTGACTCTATCAATTTCAAAATCCACAAAAACTTGGGCCAGGCACAGTAGCTCACGCCTGTAATCCTAGCAGTCTGGCAGACAAAGGCAAGTGGATCATTTGAGCTCAGGAGTTTGAGACCAGCCTGAGCAAGAGCAAAATCCTGTCTCTAAAGGTAGACGGGCACTGTGGCAGGAGCCTATAGTCCCAGCTACTTGGGAGGCTGAGGCAAGAAAATTGCTTGAGCCCAAGAGTTTGAGGTTGCTGTGAACCTCAAACACTGTGCTGACACCACAGCACTCTACCTAGGGGGACAAAGTAAGACTCTGTCTTAAAAAAAAAAAAAAAGAAATTTCTGCTTTGGGAAAGAAAGCTGCTTCACTGTCTAATCAAAAGCGAAGAAATTGTTTCCGGAAACTCAAGCTTTCCTTCAGGGCATCTGCCTCAGTGGCAGAAGCTGGCTGGCTCCCATCCAGGGCCTTAGCCCCTGCTCGCTCCTCTTTCCTCACTATGAGGAGCTTGCTTCTCCCCTTCCGTTAGTTCTCAAATCTTTCATTCTTGCTATTACATGAATATCTAAAATCACAGCAGCCCACCTCACAATCACACACACTCATTTATTCTCCTTCCCTGTTTTCTTTTTTTCCTTAGAATTTATCACTTCTTGGCTCAGCGCCTGTGGCTCAATGAGCTAAGGCGCTAGCCACGTACACCTGAGCTGGCGGGTTCAAATCCAGCCCGGACCCGCCAAACAACAATGATGGCTGCAACCAAAAAATGGCCAAGTGTTGTGGCGGGTGCCTGTAGTCCCAGCTACTTGGGAGGCGGAGGCAGGAGACTCGCTTGAGCCCAGGAATTGGAGGTTGCTGTGAGCTGTAATGCCACAGCACTCTACCCAGCGCAACAGCTTGAGGCTCTGTCCCCCCAAAAAAACAAGAATTTATCACTTCTTTATTTTGTTTATTAGCTCTGTGCCCTACTAGAATGCACATTTCACAAGGGCAGGGATGTGTGTCTGTGTTCACTCCTATAGCACTAAGAACAGAACCTGCTGCCTCAGAGGTACTCAGTAAGTATCTACTAAGTGAAGAAATTAATCTGTGCCTCAGAGGAGAGTAGCGACAACCTGGAAACCCTCCTCAAAGTTTAAGTGTGAAGGGAAATATCAAAAGTCTGGAATTGCTAGCTGTATTTCTCAAGCTCTCATTGTCAGTAATAATCAGTAATAATATTCCTAGGGAAAGGAAATGGGACATGTCAATGAAAGCAATTAGAGGATTTTGTTGACACCAGAGGACCAAATTTATTATTTATTTAATACCAGGCCTCAATCCCATGTAGCATGTTAGCTACACTGCTATTACCGCTAAAAAGACCAAAGTGACTTACCCAGCTTAAAGTGATAAAGTCAGGAAGCAGGGCAAGCCTCTAACCCTCATCTGTCCCCAAACCAGTTCCCTGATCACCATGCTAGATGTAGAGTCCGTTTCTGTACGTGCTATGCTGGACCCAGAGGGAGAGTTGGTGTCTTACAGATAGATGTCCCTTTACTTCTCCCACCAACCTGTGCTGCTTCTACCAAAAAGAGTGGAGCTAGCCAGGAGCCCAAAAGATGACCAGCTGCCTCAGCCCCTCCCAGCCTGGTGACTTGCTGTGGCCTTTCCCATTAAGGTAACATCTCATCTCCCCAACCCTCCCCAGGATACTTGGCTCCAGGACCAGGTACCTTGTCACTTTCCCATTGAATAAGTGATTTATGAGGAAACATTATTTTTACTCTAGATCAATATATCATTAAAATTATCCTCTAAGCTATTTTTAAAAGAAATATCATGTTTCAACTCTTCTTTTTTTCCCCCTCTCTCTTTCTCTCTCTTTTTCAGAGACAGGGTCTCACCCTGTCACCCAGGCTGAAGTGCAATGGTGTGAGCACAGTTCACTGCAGCCTTGACCTCCTGGGCTCAAGGGATCCTCCAGCTTCAGCCTCCCAAGTAGGTAGGACACAGGGGCATTGTCACCACACTCAGCTAATTTTTGTATTTTTTTGTACAGATGAGGTCTCAATATGTTGCTCAGGCTGGTTTTGAACTCCTGGCCTCAAAGGCTCCTCCCACCTAAGGTTCTCAATGCTATAGGCATGAGCCACCTTGCCAAGCCTCAACTTTTTGATGTTATATAAGTGGCAAAAGTTGTTCAACTGACTTTTACTTATTTGAGCAAGAAAAAAAAATTGTAGATTCGTGTATGTATGTGAGTATACAAATATGTATACACACACACACACATAGATCTTTAAAATGTAGGTTGACTATTTGTCTCAGTATTAAAAATAGACGAAAAGTACTTTTAAGACCTAATTTATACATTCAACACAATCAGTTCGTTTAAAAAATACATTAATATGAAAGTCTAGTGCTTTGTTTTCAATGATGAGGTAAGAGAGGTTTCGGGTTGCTTTGCACAAGCCCTTCTTCACAAATCCCACACAAGGCAAGAACACTTTACCGCCACAAAGGGAAAACCACATTGGATTGAATCAGCACTAGCTTTTCTCTTTTGCGCATTGGATTTTGCATGAGTGTAGACATTTTCATGTCCTACAAAATAATAGTTATGAAATGAATGCCACACTGTGATCTCGGGAAGCTGACACTGAAGCAAATCTGCGGAATCATTATTTTTTGCCACACATTGACATATTTCAAAGAGGTGTTTTTTATGTGATTTGTCTCAAAGTTGTAATTAAGGGAGGGAAAACACAATTTAAAGCTCAAAGGTAATCAAAGTCCCCCAAGCAGCTAGTGGTGTCCAGAAATGCCTGAGCTGCTTGTTCAGAATTGTTCATCTGAGTCACCCACCCAGAGCATGCTCACTCCTTGCACACTTGGAAGGTCTCAGACAGTTCAATTTTATTTTTTAAATTAATTGGTTAATTAATTAGTATTATTATTTAGGGACAGAATCTAGCTCTGTCACCTGGGCTAGAGTGCAGTGGTGTCATCCTAGCGCACAGCAACCTCGAACTCCTGGGTTCAATTGAACCTCCTGGTTTAGCCCCTTACATAGTTGGGACTACAGGCACCTGCGGTGATGCCTGGCTGATTTTTTAATTTTTAATAGAAATAAGGTTTCTCTTGGCCTCAAGCAATTCTCCCTCCTCGGTCTCCCAAAGTGCTAGGATTGTAGGTATGAGCCACCTCAAACCCAGCCCAGTTCAATTTTAAAGAAAAGCATTGGTGAAAATAATCTGTTGATTGAGAGAAGGAAAAAAGGCAATGAAAGTAGATGTCTTGGCTCGGCGCCTGTGGCTCAGCGGGCTAAGGCACCAGCCACGTACACCTGAACTGGCGGGTTCGAATCCAGCCCGGGCCCACCAAACAACAATGACGGCTGCAACCAAAAAATGGCCGGGCGTTGTGGCGGGTGCCTGTAGTCCCAGCTACCTGGGAGGTGGAGGCAGGAGACTCGCTCGAGCCCAGGAATTGGAAGTTGCTGTGAGCTGTGATGCCACAGCACTCTATCCAGGGTGACAGCTTGAGGCTCTGTCTCAAAAAAAAAAAAAAAGAAAGTAGATGTCTTAGCCTCCTTTGGAAGTGCCTCTCTGGATTTATAGGCAGATGGGAAATCACATCTCTTCCCAGCTCCCCCTTTCTCTTTGTAAACTCTCCCTTCATCTCCGTCACCCCTTGGCCCTCCATGCTGGGATGCAGTTGAAGGAGTGGAGCAGGCCATGGAGGAGAAGAGCTGACCAGGAGGGTGAGCTGTGTGTCACGTCACGGGAAGTCCCTCTGAAGGAGGGTCAGATTCACTACCCACTGGACATTTCCACTGGGAAACTCTCCTGGGGTTCCCACTAGACTGCAAACTCTGTGAAGGCAGAGATGGTGTCTGTTTATGTGTCATACTCCCCGTGCACGGCACAGTGTGAGTGCTAGGTAAATATTCTAAGAAGGAAGGGAAGGAGCAAGAGAGAAAGTAAGAGAGAGGGGGAAGGAGAAAGGGAAGGGGAAGAAGGAGGAGAACTGAACTCACAAGAAAGGGGCGTGGACTGCAAGTTGGAGATAGTAGAACAACTCCAGTGGGAGACAGGCTCCCTTCATCTTTCCAACGGGGAAGGGAATGAGGACGTGTGTGTGACATTTCAGTGGAAGGGACTGGGGAATTGTGTTGCTTGCCTCAGGGTCTGCTGTGGGGAAAGCCAGAGTAGGTGGCACCTGAAGGACACGATTGGAGGGGACTCCACCATCCTGCGCTTCATCCCCTGGCATGCCCTCTTGTCAGAGGTGTCTCGGAGACACTACTGACGAGCGTGTAAGGACCTGGGCTGCAGAGACCTCAGGCCCTCTCTCTGATTCCCAGGAGCCGCCACCTTGGTTTTGCCCAGTTTCATCTTGAGGGGGGATGTGCCTGTGAGTGATGGATGGAGGGCAGAGTCTAACAGGGTGAATCTCTGGGTAGGGGAGGAAAGTATGAGACTAACACCTCGTTTTACAGGAGGGTAAACCATCCCAGAGAGGAAAACCAACTTCTCCATGGCTGTAGATAGTTAGGGGAAGAGCAAGGACCAGAACCCAAGCTCCCAGGTCCCTAGCCCAGGACTCTCCACTGCGCCTTACCACTGCTGTCTAAGAGGACGTCTCGTGAAATCCCCCAGCTCAGCTGGAAGGGTCTCGAGAGATTATTGAATCCAAACTTTGCTCCTAGTCAGAAATCACCACCAAGTTTTCCAGCAACAAGAGAGCAGGCAACACACACCCAAACAACACTGGTGACAACAACACCTCACCACCCATTCCCTCTACAGCCCATGCAAATTATCGAAATTGTCCTTCTTGTTCTGAGCCTCAACCATTTCTCCAGAGGCAACAAGCTACTGCTTTTCCTTCCCCTCAACTTTTTCCTCATAAAAGTTCAAACCATGTAATAGATCAGTAGCTAAACACTTATTTGCCCTCAAGATAGTCCCCTCTCAGGCAGATAGTGGTTTTTTGTTTGTTTGTTTTGAAACAGGGTCTCTCTCTGGCACCCTGGCTAGAGGACAGCATTACCCCAAACTCTAGGGCTTAAGCAATCCTCCTGCCTCAGCCTCCCAAGTATCTGGGACTACAGGTACCGCCACTGCACTTGGCTAATTTTTCTATTTTTATTAATAATAGAGATGGGGTGGCTCGGTGCCTGTGGCTCAACGGGCTAAGGCGCCAGCCATGTACACCTGAGCTGGCAGGTTCGAATCCAGCCTGGGCCTGCCAAACAACATTGATGGCTACAACCAAAAAATGGCCGAGCGTTGTCGCTTGAGCCCAGGAATTGGAGGTTGCTGTGAGCTGTGATGCCACAGCATGCTATACAGGGGGACAGCTTGAGACTCTGTCTCAAAAAAAAAACAATAATAATAATAATAGAGATGGGGGTCTTACTTCGTGTTTAGGCTGGTCTCAAACTCCTTGCAAATGGGTCTGTTCTGATCTCCTTGGGCAGATAGTGACTGTTAACTGACATTATCTGGAGTAAAAAGATTAATTTGGCTTAGGGAGAGAGAGGGAAAGAAGAAAGAAGGAGAAATGAAAAGAAGAAAGGAAAGAAGAGAGAAAATGAGAAATAGAAAGGAAATAAAGGCTCGGCGCCTGTGGCTCAGTGAGCTAAGGCGCCAGCCACATACACCTGAGCTGGCGGGTTCGAATCCAGCCCGGGCCCGCCAAACAACAATGACGGCTGCAACCAAAAAATGGCCAGGCGTTGTGGCAGGTGCCTGTGATCCCAGCTACTTGGGAGGCAGAGGCAAGAGACTCGCTTGAGCCCAGGAATTGGAGGTTGCTATGAGCTGTGATGCCACAGCACTCTATCCAGGGTGACAGCTTGAGGCTCTGTCTCAAAAAAAAAAAAAAAAAGAAAGGAAATAAAATAGCTGGCTAATATTCACTAAGCACTTAATAAGGAGCAGCATTGTTCAAAGTGCTTTACCTATTTATATCTATTCATTCAATCTTTTTTTTTTAGAGGGTCCTGTTTTTTTGCCCATGCTGGAGTACAGTGTAGAGAGAAGGTCTTGCTATGTTGCCCAGGCTAATCTTGAACTCATGGCCTCAAGTGATCCTCCCACCTCAGCCTCCCAAATTATGGAATTACAGGTATAAGTTTCTGCCCCCAGCCTCAATTCATTAAATCTATGAAATTAAAGACTATTAATTAAATTATTTTTGAAAGGCCTTCACAGTACAGTAAGTATATTCTTTTTAAAATTTTTTTGGATTAATATAATTTAAGTGTGCCACGAAATTTTAACTGTAAGTTCAAGTATGCCAAGAGATAAAAAAGTTTGAAAGACACAATTGTAAGAGGGTCATTACCTAACAAATGCAATCAGTGTAACCTGGTTTCTTGTACCCTCAATGAATCCCTAACAATAAAATAAAATGTAAAAAAAATTTTTTTTTAAAGTTTGAAAAACACTGCTTTAGGGGAAATACTACTCTTTTTCTTTTTTTTTTTAAAGACAGAGGCTCTATCTCCCTTGGTAGAGTGCTGTGGCATCACAGCTCACAGCAACCTCCAACTCCTGGGCTTCAGTGATTCTCTTGCCTCAGCCTCCCAAGTAGCTGGGACTATAAGTACCCGCCACAAAAACCCTGCTATTTTTTGTGGCAGTTTGGGGCCAGGTTCAAACCCACCACCCTCAGTACATGGGGCCGGCACCCTACCCACTGAGCCACAGGCACCACCCAGAAATATTACTCTTATCCTCACTTTTCAGACAAGGAAACTGAAACAGAAAGTTTAAGTATCTTATGCAAGGTCATGCAGTCAGCCAGTCTGAGACTGGAACCCAGGCACTGTGACTCCAGGAATGACCACTCTGATTTATTGCTGACTGTGTAGATCAGAGACTGTGCTAGATACTTTACAGGGTCAATGTCATAGCTAGGAACACAGATAGAAGCCATTCAATTCTTTTACTCTCTAAATTGGAGGGTAAACGATACTTCTCATCTCTAAATTGGAGATAATAATAGCATCAGTTCACGGAGTGATTGTAAGAATTACACAGGCTAAAACATTTAGCACAGTTTTAAAACACAGTAAGTGGTAGATAAAGCTTAGTTTTTTGTCTCATGCAATCCTCATGAAAACTCTAGAGTGGATGCATTGTCCCCATTTCACAGATCTAAAAACCGAGAGTCCATGAGGTATTTAACCTGCCAAGGGCTTAAGCCTGATAAAGGGGAGCAGGGCTTGGAAGAGCAGGGTGGAGAGAAGAGAGAGAGGAGGAAGGTGGAAAGGGGGACGGGCAGCCTTTAAGTGAGACAAAAAGAGGGAATATAAGGAGAAAAAAGAAGGGCCTGCTATTGAGACAGCCACTCCGTAGTGATCTCAGAAGGCCCCTATCCAAGGTGACAGTCGATCCAGGTGACATAGGTTCTCACCACAAGCTCTCCCTTAGTTCAGATTGGGTCTCACTCTAACACACGAGGAAGTCTGGATCCCCACCAAATTCCTTAAGGAATTATTTATTTCTTAAACTTGGTATCTTAACACACAGACAGACCACATGTACTGTTGAAGAAAATTGCTCATGTCACTATTCTACCTCAACCTCTCCTTCCTGCCTTAAAACCACAGAGCAATGTTTCATGAATTTACTTATCCAGTGTAAATTATTGCATAAACATGAAACAAAAAGTTGTACCACCATTTAAAGTGACTGGTCCCGAAATCAGCCCTTACTCCATTGCTGTCTGCAGGGGTGGGAGAAGGAAGTGTAATGGGTTAAAGAGTGAACCGTCAGGGTCACTCACAACCCCTTCCCAGTTTTCCTTTCCAACTAACAGTCCCTGGGATGAAGACAGAGGCCTTCAAGTTCATCGCTACCCGAGGCTCCCGTCACGTCTCATATAGACAACGATGTGAAACTGGACTTCAAGGATGTCTTGTTGAGGCCGAAATGCAACACCCTTAAGTCTCAAAATGAGGTGGATCGCACAAGATCCTTTACATTTCATAATTCAAAGCAGATGTACACTGGGATCTCCATCATTACCTCCAACATGGGTGCTGTGGGCACCTTTGAGATGGCCAAGGTTCTCTGTAAGTTCTCCCTCTTCACCGCTGCCCCTAAGCACTACAGCCTCGATCAGTGGCAAGAGTTTGCCAGACAGAATCCTACCGTCTTGAGCATCTGCCTGCCAGCTCAGGCACAGGCCTTTTGACTTGGAGCATCTGGAACAGATCTTGGGAGCTAATCCCCAAATGAACTATATATGCCTGGATGTGGCAAACGGCTATTCTGAACACTGGGTTGAATTCGGGAAGATTTGCGGAAGCGCTTCCCCCAACTCACCATGATGGCAGGGAATGTGGTAACAGGAGAAAGGGTGGAGAAGCTAATCCTCTCTGGGGCTGACATTGTCAAGGTGGGAACTGTACCCCTTGGAAGACCGGAGTGGGGTATCCACAGCTCAGTGCAGTGATGGAGTGTGCTAATGCTGCTCATGGCCTCCACAGCCACGTCATTTCAGATGGAGGCTGCAGCTGTCCCGGGGATGTGGCCAAGGCTTTTGGGGCAGGGGCTGACTTCGTGATGCTGGGTGGCATGCTGGCTGGGCACAGTGAGTCAGGTGGGGAGCGCCCTGAGAAGAATGGCAAGAAGTACGCACTCTTCTATGGAATGAGCTCTCAAATGGCCATGAAGAAGTACTGTCGGAGCTTGGCTGAGTACAGGGCCTCAGAGGGAGAGGCAGGGGAAATTCCCTGCCAAGGGGATGTGGGACATACCATCCGAGACAGCCTGGGAGGGATTTGCTCTACAGGTACCTACGTGGGAGCAGCTCAGCTGAAGGAATTGAGCCTCAGAACTACGTTTATCTGAGTCACCCAGCAGCTGAATCCAATGTTCAGTGATGAGCACTAGAGCTGAGCAATTCCGCCTTCCCAAGGCACCAGCACTCTACCGTGGGGCCTTGCAAGCGGGCTGCTCACCCATCACGGCTACTGCAGCTCTGGATTCTCATGTCCTATCCTCTCACTCCTGAGGGCTCCTGCAGTAACTCTATACTTCTCTATCGGCACACTCAAAGTGCTTACGGCACTCACTGGCAGGAAATAAAGAACGACAGTCCAAGAAAGTGACAAAATAATCAAATGGGACCTAACATCTTGAAGATTATTAAAAGAAAAAGCTGCTGATTGAAACATAAATGTTTTACACGGCCTGGATCTGAAAGAGGCAGCCTCTTCAGAATCATGTCTTGTAAATGGGACCTTTGAATATCTAAAAGTCTCAGAAGTGTTTACATATTAGAAATACCTCAATAAAGAGAGATCCTACTGACTTCAAAAAACATAGCAAAATAAACAAATAAAGCGTCTGGCCCTTTTCTGACAAACTTTTGTTTATAAGTGAGTCTATATTTAATTCCAACGAAAGTGAAGTCTTTGTAGTAGTAAATACAAAAATGTAATGTTTAAATTATATTTATGCCTTAATATATGTATATTGATTTCTTATGGCCACTGTGACAAATTTTCACAGCTTTAGGGGCTTAAAACAGAACACATTTATTATCTTACAGTTCTGGAAGACTTAAGTCCAAATGATTCTTATAGAATAAAGACAAGTGTCTGCAGAGCTGTGTTCCTTTGGAGGCACTAAGAGGGACCAAAAGAAAAGAAATGTAAGAAGAATAAAGACTCGCCTGCGGTGGTGACTATCACGCAAGTGAGTTTTTTACCTTTTCCAGCTTCTCGAGGACATGTGTATTTTTTAGCGTATGCTCACTTCCTCCTTCTCCAAAGCCTGCAGTGTAGCATCTCCAGATCCCTAACCACAGCCTCTGCCTCTGTCTTCTTCCCCGTCACCATCTTCTCTCTGACTCTCCCGCCTCCTTTCATAAGGACCCTCAGGATTACCCTGGGTCCATCCAGGTTATCCAAGTTAATTGCCCCAGCTCTTGAGAGCCCAAATTACATCTGTTAAGCCCCTTATCATGTAAGGTATTCACAGGTTCTGGGAATTAGGACATGGACATCTTGCGGGGGGCGGATATTATTCTCTCTACCACCTAATTTTTCCACCTCATTAACTATTAAAAATGTATAGAAACTTGAGACCCAATAGCTTTATCAATAAATACTGTCTTATCACTATGACCTGCCAGAGGAATCTAAAATGTGAGGCAAGAGCCCAGGGTAGGTATCATTAAAGGCCAACCTTGTTCCAGGCTATAAAAACTCCAAATCGACTTTGTCTAATATTGTCCTTGACACGTTTCACCATTACAAAGAAAAATCGGGGTCAATCTTTATCAATTTTGACGTGAATATTCAAATATTGTTTTTAATAAAAGGCATTGATTTTGAATCCCGTTTATATTGCCAGAAACCCATTTTTACTTTATACTTCAAAACAGCTAGCGAAGGGTTTCTGGGACCAATTCTTTTTTTTTTTTTTTTTTTTTTTTTTGACAGCAGAATTCAACTTTTTATTGAACACATTGCAAAAAAGATTTAGTCAAAAAGACCAAAGCCCATGTCATCATCAGATTCCTCAGATTCTTCTTTCTTTGCTTCCACTTTCTTCTCCTCAGCTGGGGCAGCAGCAGTGGAGGGGGCAGGACCTCCTGCTGGTGCAGCACCAGCTGCTGGAGCAGGTCCACCAGCCCCTACATTGCAGATAAGGCTCCCAATGTTGACATTGGCCAAGGCCTTTGCAAACAAGCCAGGCCAAAAAGGTTCAACATTTACACCAGCTGCTTTAATGAGGGCATTTATCTTATCCTCCGTGACGGTCACCTCATCGTCATGCAAAATGAGGGCTGAGTAAATGCAGGCGAGCTCTGAGACGGAGGCCATAGCGTGAGCGAGTACTGAGATAGCGCTGCCGGGCGCGGTGCTAGTCGCCGGATGAAGTGATGGCCTCA
>CAUYON010163945.1:0-10380 GCA_963573935.1 Arctocebus calabarensis | reverse complement strand
TATAGTGATCAAGGAAATGCCATGAAGGATATCTGTAACAGTATGATCAAAATATTTCTGAATGTATATGAATCGTGCCCTGTGATTGCACCAATGTACATAATTATGATTCAATAAAATTATTAAAAAAAAAAAAAATTTCTCACAGTGACCCCAAGGTGAATGTTTCAACTGGGCTTGGCCTGATTCTCACTCAGCCTTCCAGTTTCCTCCTCCAGTGACTTCTGCGCGGACATCAGCCTTCCCCTCCAGGGGGTTCTCTTGGGCGGATTTCTTACCATTCAGCTCAAGCCTAAGTGTTTCAGCAGGTGTCCAGCTGGACCTGGGATTTCTTTGGTGTTCTGGCCGTGGGGCACTGGAAGGACAGGCCTTTCCCCACACAGCTCTTTGCTCCCAAGGCAGCTGCCTCTAGTGGGCAATCTGCCTTTACGCTCATTTCAAAGAAAAAGTTCCTCTGCTCCAAAAGCTCCAGGGGACACAATTCATTCTTCCGGAGGGGTACTCTGAAGCCTCCCTTAGGCAAACTCTGTCAAGAACCAAGGAAATTCCACAACAGTTTGACAACTTTCTCTCTAAACTCTAAAGAACCTATTATGACCCGGAATTCTCAGCCCTTGCTAGAACTGGACCGGCAAGAGCTGAGAGTTCAGACTGGGCGGCAGGTGGAGCTTATCTTGGCAGAACTCGGTTCTGATGTTCCCTTCTGCAAGTCTGTATAGATAGCTGATCCAGCACCTTGTGGAAAAGTAGTGACATCTATTTTTCTCAGCTTTGGCAACTCAGCTGAAGTTGCATAAAGGAAATTTTAATTTTATTTCATTTGACTTTCCATTTTGTTTTCTTTTGTCATGCAGATTTTTAAAAAATAGTTTATGCACTCAAAGATATTAATGTTTTTTATGGCTTCAAGATTTAATGTTTGCAGGGCGGCTCCTGTGGCTCAGCGAGTAGGGCGCTGGCCCCATATACCGAAGGTGGCGGGTTCAAGCCCGGCCTCGGCCGAACTGCAAAAACAAAAAAATACCCGGGCGCTGAGGTGGGCGCCTGTAGTCCCAGCTACTCCGGAGGCTGAGGCAAGAGAATCGCTTAAGCCCAAGAGCTGGAGGTTGCTGTGAGCAGTGTGACGCCACGGCACTCTACCCAGGGCGATAAAGTGAGACTCTGTCCCTATAAAAAAAAAAAAAAGAAAAAGAAATATTGCTAAATCTGAGGTCGGGATTTATTCTTGTATTTTCTTCTAAGAATTTTATAGTTTTAGGTCAGGTGCAGCAGCTCATTCCTATAATCCTAGCACTCTGGGAGGCGAAGGTGGGTGGATTGCTTGAGTTCAGGAGTTCCAGACCAGCCTGAGCAAGAGCAAGATCCTGTGTCTACTAAAAATAGAAAAACGGCTTTCTGTCCGTGGACGTTGCCGAGGAACCATCGTTAAAGTTTCTCTTCCCACTGCTGTCGTGTCTAAGTCAGAGTCTTTTAAAGAGCCCAAACAGCTGCGGAAGCTCTTCATTGGAGGGTTGAGCTTTGAAAGGACTGATGAGAGTCTCAGGAGCCATTTGAGCAGTGGGGACCCTCAAGGACTGCGTGGTAATGAGAGATATAAACACCAAGGGCCCAAGGGGCTTTGGGTTCGTCCCATACGCCGCCTCCGTGGAGGAGGGGGATGCAGTAATGAATGCAAGGCCACACAAAGTGGATGGGAGAGTTGTGGAACCAAAGAGAGCTGTTTCCAGAGAAGATTCCCAAAGGCCTGGTGCCCACTTAACTGTGAAAAAGTTCTTTTGTTGGTGGCATTAAAGATACTGAAGAACATCACTTAAGAGACTATTTTGAACAGTATGGGAAAATTGAAGTGATCGAAATCATGACTGACCGAGGCAGTGGCAAGAAGAGGGGCTCTGCTTTTGTTACGTTTGATGACCATGATTCTCTGGATAAGACTGTCATTCAGAAATGCCATACTGTGAATGGCCACAACTGTGAAGTCAGGAAAGCCCTGTCAAAGCAAGAGATGGCTAGTGCTTCGTCCAGCCAAAGTGGTTCTGGAAACTTTGGTGGGGGTCGTGGAGGTGGTTTTGGTGGAAATGACAACTTTGGCTATGGAGGAAATTTCAGTGGTCATGGTGGCTTTGGTGGCAGCCATGGTAGGGGTGGATATGGTGGCGGTGGGGATGGCCACAGTAGATTTGGTAATGACGGAAACAATTTTGGAGGTGGTGGAAGTTACAATGATTTTGGCGATTACAACAGTCATCAAATTTTGGACCCATGAAGGGAGGAAATTTTGGAGGAAATTCTGGCCTTTATGGTGGTGGCAGCCAATACTTTGCCAAACCATAAAACCAAGGTGGCTATGGTGGTTCCAGTAGTAGCAGCAGCTATGGCAGTGGCAGAAGGTTTTAATTATTCCCAGGAAATAAAGCTTAGCAGGAGAGGAGAGCCAGAGAAGTGACAGGGAAGCTACAGATTTGTGAACTTAGCTAAGCACAGTGGTGGCAGGGCCTAGCTGCTACAAAGAAGACATGTTTTAGATAATACTCATGTGTATGGGCAAAAAAATTGAGGACTGTGTTTGTGACTGATTGTATAACAGGTTATTTTAGTTTCTGTTCTGTGGAAAGTGTAAAGCATTCCAACTAAGGGTTTTAATGTAGTTTTTTTTTTTTTTTGCACCCATGCTGTTGATTGCTAAATGTACTAGTCTGATCATGACGCTGAATAAATGTGTCTTTTTTTTTTTTAATGTGCTGTGTAAAGTTAGTCTTACTCTGAAGCCATTTTGGTAAACTTTCTAAAAGTGTGAAGCTAGAATTCCTTCAGGGTAATGCCAGGTTCTATTTGAAATTCATTTACAACCTGCTTGGGTGAAGAAGTCATTGTCTTCAGAAACCTTGGTGTAGTTGAACTGAGCTCACCATTTAAAGGGGTCATCCAAGGAAAATCATGGAATTATTGGTTATAAGGGTGATTGTTGGCATATCCTATACAATATGTCTAAATTGAATAAAGGTACCAGATACAATTACAGATGAGAGTGAAAGCTTGTTTATCTACCATTATCACGTGTAATCAATAAACTATTTAATTCTCTTAAAAAAGATAGAAAAAACAGATGCAGGAAGATTGCTTGAGCCTAAGAGTCTGAGGGTACTGTGAGCTATGATGATACTATGGCACTCTACCCAGGGTGACAGAATAAGACTCTGTTTCAAAAAAAAATAATAATTTTATAGTTTTAGATCTTTTTTTTTTTTGAAAGAGACAGAGTCTCACTTTGTCATTCTCAGTAGAGTGCTGTCTTGTCACAGCTCACAGCAACCTCCAACTCCTGGGCTTAGGAGATTCTCTTGCCTCAGCCTCCCGAGTAGCTGGGACTACAGGCGCCCACCACAAAGCCCAGCTATTTTTTTGTTGTTGTTGCAGTTTGGCCGGGGTAGAGTTTGAACCTACCACCCTCAGTATATGGGGCCAGCGCCCTACTCACTGAGCCATAGGTGCTGCCACTAGTTTTAGATCTTATATTTAGATTTTTGGTCCATTTTGTAAATGCTCTGAGTGAAGAGCCTAGAGTTATTTTTGAGGGAAAACATTTTCCTCCTCTGACTCAATTTCTTTAAGATATTTGGGTTTTCTATTTCTTCTTGTGTCATTTGCAATTATATGTTTTCCTAAAAGAATTTCCATTTAATCCCACTATTCAAATGTATTGGAATAAAGTTGTTTATAATATGCTTTTGTTCTCTTTTCAATATCTGCACCATTAATAGCAATGTCTTTCTACTTAAAAAAAATCTATGCAAAGAGATATACTCTATATGCAAAGAGTGAATCAAAATTAAATTCTAGAAAGAAACAAAAAACAGATGAAACAAACTGAAAGCAAAAAAATAAAGTGTCATAAAAGTTATGATATTGATTATTTGTGACTTCCCTCTTTTTTCTTGTCTGATTTTGTAACTACATAAGTAAGAAATAGAACATTGTGATGATGTCTGGACCTTTGCCTTTATAATGGTTTCACACACCGTATTTTGTTCTGTAAAACACACTCATTTTGTACAATCTTTGGTAGGTATAATAGATTTTATAATTTTAAAACTTTAAAAGGTGAAGCAAAAATTAGCTATATTATGTTCTAATGTTTTGTTTTAGTAGAGAGTTTTGAATTATAAGAGATAGACAACAATCAGTACAGTTTATCAATGAAGTCATTGTTTTTTTTTTTGAGACAAAGACTCATTGTGTCGCCCTGTGTAGAGTGCTATAGTGTCACAGCTCACAGCAACCTCAAACTCTTGGGCTTAAGCAATTCTCTTGCCTCAGCTTCTTGAGTAGCTACAGGTGCTTGACACAATGCCTGGCTATGTTTTTGGTTGCAATTGTCAGTCATTGTTTAGCAGGCCTGGGCTGGGCTCCAACCCACCACCCTTAGTGTATGTGGCTGGTGCCCTACTTACTGAGCTATGGGCATTGAGCCAATAAAGTCATTTTTTATTATAAAATATTTCAGGTACAAAAATGTGGAGACTATTATAATGGATAATCTAGTACTGACAACCAAGCTGTGCAACAAAACATTTCACATATAGATGCAAGGTACTGTGTTATCTCCCAATTGCAGTTCCTTCCTATCACAATTTTATAATTTTATCTGTATGTATTTTATAATTTTATATGTCCCTAAACAATAGGTAGCATTAGTTTGCACTTTTTGAAATATCATATAAACTGTAGCATACGGTATGTGTCCTTGTACAGCTAATTGTTTTTGCTAAACATTATTCATTTATTCATTACTCAAAACATTGGCAAGTAATGCAAGGATATTCTCCTCACTTCCCCTGCCCCTAAGCTCTGGAAATCATTAATCTATTGTCCATTTCTATCATTTTGACATTTTGAAAATATAATATGTATGTAATCTTTTGGAATTGTCTCTTTTTACTTGGCATAAGGCCCATCCAAGTTGTTGTGTCTGTGAATAGCTCATTCCTTCTTATTGCCTAGTAGTATTCCATGGCATGGATATACCACAGTTAGTTTAACTATTCACCCACTGAAGGACATTTTGGTTGTTTCCAGTTTCTGGCTAAAAGCCTGCAATGAACATTGATGTGCAGGGTTTTGTGTGGACATAAGATTTTTCTGAGATAAATACCTAAAAGTTCAGTTGCTGAGTTGTATGGTGGTATAGGTTTAGTATTTTTTAAGAAACTGCCAAAATATTTTTCAGAGTGGTAATACCATTTTACTGTCAGGAATATATGACAGATGTAGTTTCTCTGCATCCTATGAGTACTTGGTATTGATGTAAATTTTTTTTTTTTGAGACAGAGTCTCACTATGTCACCCTCAGTAGAGTGCTGTGACATCACAGATCACAGAAACCTCAAACTCTTGTGCTTAAGCGATTCTCCTGCCTCAGCCTCCCAAGTAGTTGGGACTACAGGTGCCTGCCACGATGCCTGGCTATTGATATAAATTTTTATTTTAGCTTTTCTAATAGAACCTGGCTAATTTGAATTTTATTTTAGAAATGAGAGGTGATTTGGATTAAAAAAAAAACATGATTCTCTGGGAGGCCAAAATGGGTGGATTGCTTGAGCTCAGGAGTTTGAGGCCAGCCTAAGTGAGATCTTGTCTCTAAAAAAATAACTGGGCATTGTAGTGGGTGCCTGTAGTCCCAGCTACTGGAGAGGCTGAAACAAGAGGATGGCTTGAGCCCAAGAGTTTGAGGTTGCTGTGAGCTATGACTCCACAATACTCTATTGAAGGTGACCAAGTGACACTGTCTCAAAAAATATATATGTATAATTCACCTCATGAACAAATAACAGAGAGAATTTTTTGATCATCTTAATGGACAGAAAAATTTTTGTTTGCTTGTGTTTTGAGGCAGAGTCTCACTCAGTTGCCCTGGGTAGAGTGCTGTGGCATCATGGGAGTGTTTTTTAGTCATGAGGGCAGATCACGCATGAATGTCTTGGTGCCCTCCCTGAGATGATGAGTGAGTTTTCAATTTGCTTTTTGGGCTCACAGAGAGCTGGTTGTGAAAAGAGCCTGGGACCACCTCCTCCCTCTTGCCACATGATATGCCTGTCTCCCTTCACCTTCTGCCCTGGTTGGAAGCTCCCGTAGGTCCCTCACTGGAAGCAGATGCTGGCACAGTGATTCTTATACAGTCTACCTAATGGCATGCCAAGCAAGGCTCTTCTCTTTATAAATTACCCAGGTTCAGGTATTCTTCATAGCAATGAGAAATATACTAACACGCTCAGATAGCTGGTAAAACATTATTTTGGAGTAGAGTCTTTGAGGGTTTTTCTGGAAGGGGTTAGCATTTGAATTGAGATCAAGTAACAGACACTTGTCCTCACCAGTGGGTAGGCCTCAACTCACTAAGGGTGTGAGTAGATGCACAGGGTGGAGAAACAGTGAATTTATTTCCTATTTGAACTGGGAAATTCATCTGCTCCTGTCTTCAGATGTTGGTACTCCTGGTTCTTGGGACTTAGTATTTGAATGGAAGTACACCACCTGCTTTCTTGCTTCTCCAGCTTGCAGATGGCAGATTGTGGAACTTCTCAGATTCAATAGCATGATCCAATTCCAGTAGTCAAAATCAATCTCTCTCTCTTTCTTTCTCTCTCTCTGTCTCAATAAACCCCCCATGGATACAGAAAATAACACACACGTATATGTATATGTGTATAATACACATGTATACAATCATTCCTGGTATCCATGGGGGATTTGTTCCAGGACCCCTGTGGATACCAAAATCTGAGGATTCTCATATTCCTTATCTAAAATACCACAATACTTACATATAACCTATGCATATCTTCCTGTATACTTTAAACAATTTCTAGATGATTTATACTATCTAATACAATGTAAATGCTATGTAAACAATTCTTATACTATATGGTTTCGGGAATAATGACAGGAAAAAAGTCTGTGCATATCCAGATTTTGTTTTTCAAATATTTTCATCCCTCACTGGGTTAAATCTGTGGATGCAGAAGATCTGTGTGTATTGGCTCTGTTTCATTGAAGAACCATGACTAATAGTCCCTGGCCTACTTCTGTGGTTGTGGTTGCACTAGCAATATAGATTTCAAAGCTTAAGCAAAGCTTTTCTGGTCTTTGTTCTCCTGGGACTCTTTAGGTTCCAGCTTGATTCTCCTGATCCTGCCTTCAGGGGTGAAGTGCACTTTCCCAGGCCTGATCCTGCCAGATGAAGTGTGGGAGATGCTGGGCCATGAGTCAGTGAGTGTTTCCTGGACCCTGCCCTCTGGGCTGGCCAGTGTCAGTGGGGCTCTTGCTTGATCCTTACTGGTGTTGCTTGGGGTGAGAGGGAGTTGGAGGGTGCTTCTCTGTTCTCCCTAGTACCAGATGATGCAGGGAGAATTCTGGGCCCATGGAACAGAGAGTATTTCCCAGGCCCTGCTTCTCAGGTCATCTGGTGCCAATCAGCTTCTTCTTTTTTTTTTCTGAGATAGAATCTCACTTTGTCACCCTTGGTAGAGTGCCATGGCATCATAGCTCACAGCAACCTCCAACTTTTGGGCTCAAGCAATTCTCTTGCCTCTGCCTTCCAAGTAGCTGGGACTACAGGCGTCCATCACAATGCCCGGCTGTTTTTAGAGACAAGGTCTTGCTCTGGCTCAGGGTGATCTCAAACTAGTGAGCTCAGGCAATCCTTGCCTCAGCCTCCCAAGTGCTGGAATTACAGGCGTGAGCCACTACAGCTGGACCATATTTTTTATTTTTTACTTTTTTGAGACAGAGTCACAAACTGTTGCTCTGGGTAGAGTGCTGTGACATCATAGCTCATAGCAACCTCCAACTCTTGGACTCAAGAAATCTTCTTGCCTCAGTTTTTTTTTTCTTCTATTTTTAGTAGAGACAGGGTCTTACTTTAGCTCAGTCTGGTCTCGAACTCATGAGCTCAAGCAATCCACCTGCCTGGGCCTCCCAAGTGCTAAGATTACAGGTGTGGGCCACCATGCCTGGCCTAGGATTGCATATTCTTATTGAGGTGGTTGCTCCCTTTCATGAGCCATGAAAGTAATACAGAGAAAACATTGCTTAAAATGTGTATATATATATTTTCGGCACCCATGGCACTTCCTTTGCAAGCCATGTCTTTCTTGTAATTTTGAGCATTTTTAAACTTGCAAAGGAAGTGCCACAGGTCCCCCCAAATAAAAATATATATACACATTTTAAGCAATATTATCTCTTTATTACTTTCAAATTTGAATTGAATGATGGTAGCAATTCTATACCAATTTTTACCAAATTTTGTGAATTTGACATTCATTCAAAAGACTCTGTTAATCAAAAGAATGCTAGTGTCGCCATGGGACAGGCAGAACAAAGAAAATGGCAGAAGCGTGGTTGTCATCAGAGGAGGCAAGACCACTTTGAAGTGGTGTTTGAAATTCAAGAACGTTGTAGAAGTATTATGGCTATGGAAGGGTGAATATGCATCAGAATCTCCCCCACCCTTAACAATTGCACGCATTGTCACAGCTCCCAGCAACCTCAAACTCTCGGGCTTAAGTGATTGTCTCGCCTCCGCCTCCCTAGTAGCTGGGACTACAGGTGCCTGCCATCGTGCCCAGCTATGTTTTTTTTTAGAGACAGGGTCTCAATATTGCTCGGGCTGGTTTCGAACCCATAGCTCAGGGCGATCCACCCGCCTTGGCCTCCCAGAGTGCTAGGATTACAAGCATGAGCCACCGCTCCTCACCTATGTTATTGGTGTATATTGAGTATTATAATTTTAATACAGTTTATCCCTTTCTTAAAATGTGTATACCCCTTTTTTTTTTTTGGCACCCTCTGTATTTATGAATAGTCTTATCTCCCTTGCTTGAGTGTAGGCTCCTTGAGAACAAATTATGTTTTTAACATTTTTCCATCTCTGCCCCCAGAAGAGTCCATTTACCATGGAGTTAAGTAAATATCTATTTTTTTTAAATTTCCATACCATTTATTTTTTCTTTTCTTTTTTCTTCCTCTTCTTTTATTATTTTTTTAATTTATTTTATTTTTTTTTATTAAATCATGGTTGTGTATACAAATACAATCATGCGGTATAATGTGCTGGTTTTATATACAATTTGAAATATTTTCATTGAACTGGTTGACATAGCTTTCATGGCATTTTCTTTGTTATTGTGTGCAGACATTTATATTCTACATTTAGTAAGTTTCACCTGTACCCTTCTGAGATGCACTGTAAGTGTGGACCCACCAATTACTCTCCCTCCGCCCATCCTCTCCCTTCCCCTCCTCTCCCTTGCCCCTTTCCCCATGTTCTTATGCTGTAATTGGGTCATAGCAAAGCTAAAAATTAGTTTCATAGTAGGGCTGAGTACATTGGATAGTTTTTCTTCCATTCTTGGGATACTGACATTTCCATAGCATTTAAAAAATATGAATTTAATATCTCTCTTTGTAACAATAAAAGTAAGATACATATTTGGTATATTATCTATTTAAAAAAACATTCCCATAGCATTTAAAAAATACAAACTCAACATTTCTCTTTGTAACAATAAAAGTAAGATACACATTTGGTACAATGTAACCATAAAAGTAAGATATATTCTAAACAAAGATCAAGAATGTTTTCATATAGTAAACGAGAAAATATCATGAATGGTATGTCAGTCAGGTTGATAAAATATCTCAGATTGCATGTGAAACCCCCACACTGTACCCCATGGTTGAACTAATGTACACAACTATGATTCAATAAAAAAAATAAATTAAAAAAAAAAAAAGATGACAAATGACCAAGAAATATATGAAATATATGAAAAATGTTCAACATCACTAATCAGGGAAATGCTAATCAAAAAATAAAAAAATGCAAATCAAAACCACAAAAAAAAAAAGTAAGATATATTTTGTACAAAAATATAAACTCAGAATCTTCTTTTGTAACAATAAAAATAAGGTATGTATTTGGTACAATGTCTCTAAATTCAGATACTAAACATTGAATACTAATTAATTATCCACTAACAATATATATCCCAACACTAGAAAATAGGGAGTGAGTCGATGAATATTAAATTTTTTCTCTTACATATATATCTTTGACATTATGTGTTTGTATATCCATCTGTATTTTCTGAAGTAGAGTCTGAATGTATTTCTTTTTTTTGTTTTGTTTTTTGTAGAGACAGAGTCTCACTTTATCGCCCTGGGTAGAGTGCCGTGGCGTCACACTGCTCACAGCAACCTCCAGCTCTTGGGCTTAAGCGATTCTCTTGCCTCAGCCTCCCCTAGTAGCTGGGACTACAGGCGCCCGCCTATTTTTTTGTTTTTGCAGTTCGGCCGAGGCCGGACTTGAACACGCCACCT
>CAUYON010163944.1:0-26067 GCA_963573935.1 Arctocebus calabarensis | reverse complement strand
ACATCAACTTCCAATTCCTGGGCTCAAGCGAGTCTCCTGCCTCTGCCTCCCAAGTATCTCGGACTACAGGCGCCTGCCACAACGCCCGGCTATTGCCCGGCTATTTTTGTTTGGGTTGCAGCCATCATTGTTGGTTGGTGGACCCAGGCTGGATTTGAACCCGCCAGCTCAGGTGTACGTGGCTGGCGCCTTAGCCCACTGAGCCACAGGCACCGAACCAATGAATGATTTTTTTAATGTGCACCAGTAATCTCTTGGCTAGGATTTTATTGAGAATTTTTGCATCTATATTCATTAGTGAAATTGGTCTGACATTCTCCTTTTTAGTTGGGTCTTTTCCTAGTTTTAGTATCAGGGTGATGTTTGCTTTATAAAACATGTTGGGGAAAATTCCTTCCTTCTCAATTTTTTGGAATAATTTCTGCAGCATCTGTATAAGCTCCTCCTTGAAGGTTTGACAGAATTCTGGTGTGAAGCCATCTAGCCCAGGGCATTTTTTTGTTGGGAGATGTTTTTATTGTTTCCTTGATCTTAGTTCTTGAAATTGGTCTGTTCAAGAGATCTATTTCTTCTTGGTAAGTCTAGGGAGAGGGTGCAATCCCAGGTATTAATCCATTTCCTCCACATTGTTAAATTTTGGGCATAGAATTTCTTGTAGTATTCAGAGATGATCCTTGTATTTCTGTGGCATCTGTTCTTATTCTTTGTTGTTTCTGATTGAGATTATTAGAGATTTTACTTTTCTGTTTCTAGTTAATCTAGCCAAAGGTTTATCAATTTTTTTCAAAAGACCAACTTTTGTTTTATTAATTTTCTGAATGATTCTTTTATTTTCAATTTCATTAATCTCTGATTTAATTTTGGTTAATTATTTTCTTTCACTGTGTTTGGGATTAGATTGTTCTTTTTCCAATTATGTAACATGGTTTGTGAGTTTGTTGATGTGCTGTCTTTCTGGTTTTTGAATGTAGGCATCTAATGTGATAAATTTCCCTCTTAAGACTGCTTTTGCTCTATCCCACAAGTTTTGGGAACTGGGTCTTCATTATTGTTATGTTTGAGGAATTTAACAATTTCCTTTTTTATCTCTTCCTGGACCCAACTATCATTCAGCATAAGGTTGTTTAATTTCCATGCCTTCCATTCCCTGTGAGGGAATGAACGTTTTTGCTGGAGTTGAGTTCTACCTTAATTGCCTTGTGGTCTGAGAAGAAACAAGGTATAATTAAAATTCTTTTAATTTTACTGAGGTTTGATTGTATCCTAAGATGTGATGTATTTAGGAGTATGTTCCATGTGGTGACAAGAAAAATGTATATTCTTTAGCTTTGGGATGGTGTGTTCTATATATGTCTATTAATCCTATTTGCTCTGGGGTCACATTTAAGTCCTTTGTATCTTTGATTAGTTTCTGTTTATAGGATCTGCCACGTTCTGTCAGAAGGGTGTTAAGGTCCCCATCTATGATGGTGTTATGGAATATCATGTTGCTTAAAGCCATCAAGGTCTGTTTCATAAATCTGGGAGCACTTTAGTTGGTTGCATAAATATTTAAAATTGAAATGTCTTCCTGTTGTATTGTTCCCTTGACCAGTGCGATGAGTCCATCTTTGTCTTTCTTAACTTTAGTTGCTTTAAATCTGCTTGTATCTGAGAATAAGATTGCAATCTCTCCTTTCTTGTGATTTCCACTTGCTTGAAATTCTATTTCCCATCCCTTTACCCTGAGTCTTGATTTGTCCTTCAAGACTAGATGCATTTCTTGGAGACAACATATGGATGGCTTGTTCATTTTTATCCAATCAGCTTCTGCCTCTTAAGTGGGGAATTAAATCCATTGATATTTATTGAGAGAATTGATTAGTGTGGTTTAACTCTATTCATCTTATTTTGTGAAAGTCCATTGTGTAATTTTATCCTTTGCACCATTGTGGAAGCTAAGTTTTGATCTTTGGCTTTTGGTTGTTTACTTTGCTGGTGGTCCATTGTAGTGGTCAGTGTTGAGAATAGGTCTAAGTATTTGTAGAGCTGGTCTTGAGGTGAATTTCCTCAGTGTTTGTATAAAATATTTGATTTCTCCATCAATTTTTAAGCTTAGTTTAGTAAGATATACAATTTTGGAGCTGAAAATTGTTTTGTTCGTGAATGTTGAAAGTGGATGACCATGCTCTTCTGGTTTGGAAAGTTTCAGTTGACAAGTCTGCTGTCATCCTAATGGCTCTGCCCATGTAGCCCAAGTTACTCATGGCTGCTTGCAGAATTTTCTCTTTTGTCTTCACTCTGTACAGTTTCATTACAATATGTCTTGGAGAAGCTCTTAGTTGAGATGACCTGGGATTTGATATCCATCTGAAAGGAACATGCTGGGATCTTTATAAAACCTGAGAAGTCTTCATTTATGATAGTCTCCAGTAGGGCTTCCATTCCTTTGGGACAATCTTCTTCTCCTACAGGGATCCCTATTATTCCTATGTTTGAATGCTTTGTGAAGTCTTATAATTCTTTTTTTTTTAATTTTTATTTATTTATTTTTTTGAGACAGCCTTAAGCTGTTACCCTGGATAGAGTGCCGTGGCATCACAGCTCACATCAACCTCCAATTCCTGGGCTCAAGCAAGTCTCCTGCCTCTGCCTCCCAAGTAGCTGGGACTACAGGTGCCCGCCACAACACCTGGCTATTTTTTGGTTGCAGCCGTCATTGTTGCTTGGCGGGCCTGGGCTGGATTCGAACCCACCAGCTCAGGTGTACATGGCTGGCACCTTAGCCTGTTGAGCCACAGGTGCCGAGCCAAGTCTTATAATTCTTTGAGCAACTATTCTACTTTTCTCTCTCTTCTTTTGTACTTCTTTGACTATCTGGGTTAACTCAAAAACTTTATCCTTTAGCTCTGAGGTTCTTTCTTCTATATGGTTAATCAATTTTTGACACTTTCTACTGCATCTTTATGTTCCCCGATTGTCTCCTTCATTTCCTGAAGCTCCACCATATCTTTTTCATATTCTACAATATCTCTTGTCTGTCTTTTGGTTCCATCTTTCCATTTTCTCATCTATTCCCTTTACTGTCTTTATAATCCATATTTTAAATTCCCTTTCTGTCAAATACATTAATTGTTTATAGGTAAAATACATTAATTGTTTATAGGTAGAGTCTTCTGTAATAGTTGCCTCATTGTCCCTTGGAGGAGTTGCTCTGTTTTGGTTTTTCATGTTACCTGAATTTGTCTTTTGGATCCTCCTCATGTGTATTTTCTTCTTGTTCACCTCCTTGTCCTATATTTTCCTTCTCACTTCCTACTTTGCTTCAAATTAACTTGTCTCAAGGCTTAGGTGCTGAAGTGGCCTCTTGGTATAAGACCAAAAGAAAGAGAAGGGTAAAGATTGAGCAGAGAGAAACAAGAGGAAAAGAAAGAAAGAAAAAAATAGAAAAAGAAAAAAAGGAAGGATGAAAGAAAATAACTGAAGAACAGGAGAGAAGGAAGACTGGAAGAGAGAATGAGAGTGATAGAAGAAATGGCATTGATTAGCATGATGCTAAGCCACACTTGTAGCAAAAGAATTGTGAGTGGCCAGGCTGGGTGGGTTCTTTGAAATTGGGAGCTTACTACCAGCCTGAGCAAAGCCAACTCTTCCTCTGCTAAAAATAGAAAGCAACAAAAGAGCAAAAACAAAAACCATGAAGAAAACATTAAATAAGAATTAAAAATAAATAGAGAAATTCTGCAGTGTGGACTTGCCAATACTTTCTTCACAGGGCCAAGGTTAGAAGGGCTCCTTAAACTGTGAGCTCTTGGCCTCCTTGAGCCAGAATATTGCTGTGACTTCCCTGCCAGACCACATATGTGCCACCCCAGCTCTCAGTGATAAAAATGAAAACATAAAATAAGAATAGATAAAGGAAATTAAAAATACAGTTGTATCAAATAAAGGAGAGAGAGGGAAAAGGGAATAGAAATGAAAGAAGAAAGACAAAAAAGGGGGGCTATCTTAGCTGTTTCATAAGAGATTTATGTGGGGAAGATGAGAAAAGTAGAAGAATCTTTATCAAAAGAGAAAATTGAAGTGAAATAGAGAGAATAAATGAAGCTAAAATACTACAACCAAAAAATACAGGAGCCCTTGCTCTTGATGAAAGTGAAAATGGAAAGTAAGAATGGAACCAACCAAACAAATTAGCAAAAAACAAAATACAATAAAACAAAATAAAAAAAGCTCTAATAGCTAAAAATAGCAGCAACCTCAGCAACAAAGAGAAGAGAAAAAAATGCTAAAAAAATGTATAAAATAAAATTTACGTATAGAGGAAGGGACCAATTTTAATAGGTGTATATGTATGTTATAATATATTGCTGGGACACCAGGTGACACTGTGGTTTTTTAGGAGATGGAGAACTCAGCTGGCAACCTTTCTCTAGTTCCCAGGCATGGTTCTGCTTCCAACTTAGTTGCCCTCGATGATTGCCTGATTGTTTACTCAGCATTCAGATCCTGCTGTTTTGGGATCATAAAGCTTTCCAGAATCCTTCAGAGGTAGGTCTCACGGTGTTGCCTGACAACAGTTCCTGTGGGGTGTGGGAACCACTGGGCCTTTCCCAAGAGTGGAGTTTTGATCTCGGCAGGAGGAACAAAGATGGCTGTGCTTTAGACCCCTGGTAAAAGGCCCCACCCTCAACACCTTCTCACAACCTTCCCACAATGGCAGCCCCCTGGAAGCCAGGACTTCTCAGTACAGTTGTGTGACCCCTCTGCCACCAAACCGATGGCAAATCCACTCCAACTGACACTGAAATCTGGCTGCTGTGTATTTTTTAAGTCCATCCACTCTTCCAAGATTTCTGTTCAACATTCAGCTTCCCCTGAAAACTGAAAACTATAGAAAGGCTTCTTCCCATCCCCAGATCTCCATGGGGGGATGATCTGGGGATGGGAAGAAGATCCCCAGATCTTCCCACAGGCTCCCAATCACTTGCCTAGTGGGTCAGAGTTCCATCCCTCCAGATCACACACTGCCTCCAATAAACACTACACACTCCAAGCTATGACTCTGGGTAAGGTCACTGCACCAGATATGGCTGAGTTCTCTTTCTTTCCCTAGTCAAATTAGGGGAGCTCAGCCAAATGATCCTTCTGATCTGCCGTCTTGCTCCACCCCTCCTGTTGTTTATTTTCTAGGTGATAGGCACTACCCTGGGGCTTTGTAGTCATTATTTGATGTTATCTTCACATTCATTATTATAATAGAGGTATTATTATTTCCATTTTATAGACAATAAAACTGAGATGTAGGAAAATGAATTAACTTGTCAAGTCTCACAGTTATGGTGTTCTGAATACCAATATAGTGGGATATAATAACTCCAATGTTCTGTATGTGTTAACCACCTCTTTGTAAAATTTTGTAAATAAATATACACTTAACTACAATTTCCCATTTTCCCTAAGTATAGTAAATTTAGGGACAACTTTTGGGACACCTGTATGTTATGATGTAGAGGAAGAGTAGTAAACTTTGAAATGATAGGTTTGTCTGGGACATAAAGAAAGAAGTATGAATACTAGGTGAGGAGATCACTGCTGATTCTTTCCTTGAAGGTCCAAATCCCATTTCCTTGTTAGTCACGTAGAGATCACATGAAAAGACTGCAAGGCTTGTTGGAGTCTGTGGAGTGTGACACCTGAAGAAATAGTATTATATCTGAGTACAAAGTATTTTTCATGGTTTCTTAATACTGTGATAGCATCAGGATGTTCCCCCTCTGCCTCAGAGGACAAAGTCAAATGTAGGTCAACACTCAGGCCCTGTAGCATGAAGTAAGAAGCAACACAAACTGATCACAATTATTTTCTTCTATTATAGTCCATTTATTTTATTGAGAAGCTACTATGTAAAAAATAATTCTATATTAGATGCAGTGGGAGATAAACAAAAGCTAGACTTCCTCAACAGTTCATATTAGTGGATGTAGCTTTAAGTTTATTATGAAACTGCATAGCTGTTTCCTTCACTCAGCCACGAAAAGTGGTCAAGAAAGTGAGAGGGTCTGGAGACCCAATGCCGGGAACTAACTGCTTCATTCACAGTGAGGTGGGGTGAAGAACTCAGGGAGAAGCTCCTGTGTCATCTATTCCCAGCAGAAGACATTCTGTTCTTGCTGTCATCTTATTTACCCTGTTGTAATAAGTCTATTTATCAAGAGAAGTGTTTCATCAAATACTGTAGTGCATGCACCAGAGCTGTGCTGAATGTCATCCCAGTTCAGACCTAGATAGTAATCCATGTGCTATGGGGGTGGGAGAGGGAGAGTTTCTCTTGAATCAAAGGTTAGTGGAAAAGGCTTCAGGCAGGAGTTTCAAACTAAATTTATCCCTAAGAGGAAGAGAATAAAGAATAAATCTTATTTGCTCTCTCCTTCCTGTACCCTCACTCTCTGTACCACATTATGTATATAATTTTAGTCTCGCCAGTTCTTAATTTTTTAGTTATAAACTATTTATTACAATATAAATGTAAAAGGTCTATATAGGCAAATCAGAGATATGTAATGAAAACAACCCAAATCACACATAATTACACCATCTAGAAATAACCACAGTTAGCATTTTGGTATATTTCTTTCCTTTCCTATATGTACATATTTTTCCCACAAAGCTGACATCATGCATATGTGCATATGTAGATTAAGTTTTATATTGAGTTTTTTCACCAAAAGTTATATGGTGAGTATGATGCCCATGTTATTTAATAATTCTTCAAAAATATGATTTTTTTCAAAAGTGGGTGCAGAATTATTCCTCAATATTGGACGTTACAGTGTTCTTTGAATCCCATTCCTGCACCATAATACCTTGCATACACTTCTTTTAGCCAATAAATGCAGCCATAGAAATATTAAGTCACATAGAGCTCTGTGCTGAGCTTTTGCAGTAGCAGCTTGGTAATGACAGGATCACCAAGCCCTCTCCTTGGGGACTGTCAGATAACTGTCCCTTGAAGACATATTGACTCCACCTCACTTGCTTCTCACCTCATTGACAGGAAGGACCAGCTATAATACAGGTAAACTCTTTCTATAAAAGAACTATTCACATGGGGGAAATTGTTGGCTATGACTGTGAATTTGAAAGTCAAATGACTGGTAATGTGATTCAAGTGTCAATTGAGTCTGTTCTTTTCACACTTGTGCCACCACATAGAGCTAGTTCATAGACTTCTCATTGTTTTTCTACAAATCAGAGGTGGAAAGGGTAAATAAAAGGCAAGGGTGCACCAATGTAGTTTCCTGTTTTGGCATAGTTTATATTTGTCTTTAGTCATGTATGAATTTCTTTTTTCTGCACTGTTTTTTCTTTTTCCTATGATATAGTGAAACTTTGTAAGAATCTCATACCAGATTCACTTTAATTCAATTAGATCAATAAATGCTTATGTCTATGATGTAGGGAACACCAGGGTGTGAAAAACAAGGAGGACTTAGCCCTGACCTGGGGGAACTTATAGTCTGGTCGGGGTGATTAAATATGCTTATAAATGACTCCAAGATAAAGCAGACCTAAAAGACTATTTAATGATGAAAAAATGCTTATAAAATAGTGTCATAAGACACTAAACTGTAAAAATTACATTCTCTTAAGTACACATCTAAGAAACTAAAGAAATTCTACAAAATGGTAATAGTGATTAATTAAAAGTGATTTTAATATTTTTCTTTATTCTTTTCTATTTTTAAAAAAATGTTTATAACAAACCTATGCTACTAATAAAATCATTAAAAATAAGCTTTATTAAATGAGTAAGAATGCTACATAATAGTTCAGAATGTTATAGTGCAGTGGAAGTACAGAGGAGCAAAGGTAATATCTGAGTAGGGTGAGGAGAAATCAAGAAGGTTTTAGGATTTAAGTCTTTCGTAATGATAAAAAAACTTTGACATCTTAGACATAGCTATAAAATTTTACTGAGTTGAAAAGGCATAATATAATTTCTACAACTTTTCTTTCCCCAAGACTTTAGTCTCTCTATTAACTGTAACTCTAGTAGCTGCTATGTGCCATATTATTATAACTTTAAATTTTATGTTATTTTAGCTACATCTTTATAATATTTTACTACATGTAACATGAAGAGAGACCATCTAGCTCAGTAGATGATGTCACTCATGTCTTATTCATAGTTAGAGTACATGGATTAGCAAAGAATCTTACCACTTGTCCCACTAAACCCAGAAATGATGTATTTGGTCTTTGGCTGGCAAAGGCTGCTCCTTTATAATTGTGTTTTTCTGAAGATTTCTGTGCCTGTTAATATTTAACCCACAAAGCTTATATTTTCCAGGGTCTAACAGGCCTCTTAGGAAAGAGACTTATCGTAATATTTCATCTACTTATCAGTTCATGAGCTTCCTGTTTCAGTGGATGCCCTGGGCGATGTGGCTTCCCATGGTGTGTAGTTGCTGTGGTTTGTCAGGACAGAGTTAAGTGGAATCCATAGGCTTCAGCTTACCTATTGGATGAGAGTCTTGGCTTTGTGTGACCTTGAATGAATCATTTATGCTCCCTATGCCTTAATTTCTTCACCTATAAAGTAGATAAAAAAGATAGTATCTACTTCATAGCCGTATTTTGAAGATTCAATCTGGCATTTTTAAGCAATTGATGTATAGTTGCCATTACTATGAGGTATTGACCTGGAATATTGTGGTGGGTTTTTTTCTTTTCTCTTTAATAGATAACAGGAAGAAGAGGAGGCAAGACAGTATGCCAAGAGGGCATGATTATCTTATCTTTCTTTGAAATAATAAAGGACAAAAGAACATATTAAGAAATAATAATACAATGTGATTCATGCAACCATAAAAGTCTGTTCAAGATAAAGAAGGAATGGGGTGGTGCCTGTGGCTCAAGGAGTAGGGTGCCAGCCCCATATACTGGGGGGTGACAGGTTCAAACCTGGCCCCAGCCAAAACTGCAAAAGAAAAAGAAGGAATGGTTAACTGAGTAAGGAACTGGGGAGGGCTTTAAAACGTACTAACTGGGAAGTTTTGAAAGAGTGAGTAGTAGTGGGTGGATGAGGGTGTGCTGAACGTGCCAGGCATGGAGGGTTTGAATAGAGCCATGTATCTGGAATGGTACTAGTGGAACTCAAAGTTGGGGGGAGTAGTGAAAGAGGAAGGTGGTGAGGGAGACTGGACCCTGCTTGTGATTATCAATGTATGCAGATGTGCATTTGTGTCATGGCTTCTCAAAAGGACTGGGAGCTCCCGGAGCTCACCCCTTTCTCCCACCTCTTCCAGAGCTGGCCTAGGGTCGTTCATACTGTTCCCATTAAAGTGCATCCCTGGCTGTGCACTTTAGCACTGCCTCTTGGTTATTTTTGTTCCCCAGAATACTTGTATATTTACTAGTTGTATCTCCTCTACTCAGACTTCCCCCAACAACATCCAGAGAAGGCAGCAAGTACTGCCTGGGAAGCTGTCACTGGTCCTAAAAATATCATCTTCAGAGCTGACTCCAGATCTGAATGAATCCAACTGTGACTCACCTCGAGAGATAGATTTGCATAGTATCAAAATAGGGTCCCAGGTTCATATAGCAAAATAGACAAACTGGCATAGGGTCGGCCTGAATGAACTTGACTCAGTAGACATTCCCACACGGAGCACTGAGGCGCTGGAAGCCCCTGCTTGCTGAGGGCGCATCTGCTGGGCATGCAGCCTGGAGAGGTATCTGTGGAGGCCATCCTCCACCCCAGCACCAGGGAGCCCCCATCATGCTGGTCCACACTCTTTCTTGGCTGAAGCAAATTTTCTACCTTTGTTTTTGTTCCTTACAGAATGTCTTTCTTTTTGGTGACTATCAACATACTTCTTCTTCATGGTGCAAGTGAGTCATTTTTTCAAAACACTGTGGGTATTTCTGAAATAGCTTTGGGAATAGTGAGGAAAACAGTAGTTTGGAGATAAAAAACAAACAAGCAAGCAAGTGATTTAATGTCTCTGAACCTCAGTCTTTTCATTTGTTAAATGGAAATTACAAATACTTGCTATTTTTGCCTCACAAGAAATGATAAAAAAGCAGATGGAAAAATATAACAGAAATATATTATAAATCATTATTGTTTGTTTTACTCACTTTTTTTTTTTTTGAGATAGAGCCTCAAGCTGTCACCCTGGATAGAGTGCTATGGCATCACAGCTCACAGCGACCTCCAACTCCTGGGCTCAAGCGAGTCTCCTGCCTCTGCCTCCCAAGTAGCTGGGACTACAGGCGCTCGCCACACACGCCCGGCCATTTTTTGGTTGCAGCTGTCATTGTTGTCTGGCTGGCCCGGGCTGGATTCGAACCCACCAGCTCAGGTGTACGTGGCTGGCGCCCTAGCCTGTTGAGCCACAGGCGCCGAGCCTTACTCACTTTTTTTAAATGAGAAAAATCTCCACCCCACCCAACCACCCATTTGGTTTGTCCATTTGAGACCATACCTGAATTCAGATCTATAGTGTGAATCCCCTCCCCCACATAACTAAACTAGACTCCCACCTTCAAGTGACTCTGACAAGTGCCAATTTATAGTATAGTATCCAGAATATTAAAATCAGATCTGTCCTAAAAATTCTGAATGGGTAGTCAACATCCAGTTTCTTTAACTCTTTCTATTCCATTCTTTAAAAATATTGGTGATGAACAATGTTCCAATATATAGATGTTGGAACTGTTAATGTAATTCAGCTAACCAAAAGTATATAAGCAAATGTTTCTAAAGAACAATTCTATGTATCCCAAACCTGCCGTATACCTACTCCACAAACTGATCTAACATATTCACAGTCTTCAAGCATGTGCTGTCTCTCAGGGACACAGAGCAGTTCCGCCAGTCTCTTACAAGTGGCAGCAGCTTGAAGTCATCCTCAGGCTCAAGGTTACATTTGCTGGCTCTTTCCTCTTGATGCTGATTTGTGTGTGTGTGTATGTGTGTGTGAGTGTGTGTGTGTGTGTGGTAATCCTTTCACAGGAAAAAAACTCAACTAAATAAATTAAAAAAATGGAAGTGTATGAAGGATAGAAAAAAGAAAGATTTGTCTGTTAGATCTAATAATATCTTACGTTTTATAGCAATATTAACTACCTAACGCTATGTGCTAGGTACTATAGCAGGTGCTTTGGTCATAGAGTCTTTCTATAGTTTATAAGATTTTTGTTGAGCTTTTGCCACAGCTTCTTAGGCTTTGGGGAGCTACTGGTACAATGGTCTAGAAAAACACAAATTGGAATAAACAAAGGAGTTTTTCAGAGTCAGGTAGGACCATTTGCAGACATGTCAGTCAGAAGCTGGCTTGTATATTATCAATTACATCAGCAGTAGATGGTGTTTCATGATTCATTAGCTAGAGCTTTTGGGTTTCTGAATCTGAGACTCTTTCCCATGGGGCCAGAAATGGTACAGCTGTAGTAAGATCTCCTGGGTATAACCTAAGCAGCTAGAATGAAGGGCCCTTTGTGAACAAGAGAGAGACTGGGGAAAGGGCAGACTACAGTAGCCATCTATCTGCTTTAATCCTTCTGTCCCTTTGAAAATGACTGAGTCATGTCATATAAAAACAGTCCCTAAGATCCCAAGGTATTTCATAACAACCCTGGGGCAGGTGTTATTATCACAATTATACACGAAGAAATTGTAACTCAGATCATCACTTTCAAGATGCCAAATGACTAGTAACAGGGGTACTTAGAACTAAAACTTAGACTTACAATTCTTAAGACCAGAATTTTTTAAAATTATAAACCACTATTTCTTGATTATAACCACATCAGAAAATAACAATAATTTGAATAAGAAAGCACTTAGCTTTTTTATTTGTAAGTCCATCCTTCTAAAGGTTATGTAAGTTTCTTCTTGCCTCCTTTCCAACCTATCTTCTTTTATAATCATTCATTTATTTAATTAGTCATTAATTGAAACTTAGAATAGGTGCCTCCTATTAAAAGATGAAAGAGCACATTTCAAATGGAGGGCTTTGGAGCCAGACTGTCTGGGACTGAATCATAACACTACTACTAGCTAGCTGCATATCCTTTGAGCAACTTACTTCACCTCACTGTGCCTTGTGTTTCTCAGTAGTAAATTGGGGATAATAATAGTACCTTGTTTAGTGTAGGCATGCAAATTACATGAATTAATGCCAGAACAGTTTTTCGAACATGTGTAACACATTGCAAATAGTTGATAAATGTTACCCAATATAGTCAGGGTTCTCCAGAAAAATAGAACAAATAGGAGGGAGGGAGGAAAAAGGGGGAGGGAAAGGTATTGATGACAAGGAACTGGTCCGTGCAATTATGGAAGTTGAGAGGTTCCAAATCTGCAGTTGGCAAGATGGAGGCCTACATGAGTCTTGAGTTCAAAGATTTGTGACCCAAGAAGAGACCATGTTTTGGTTCAAATCCAAAGGCAGAAAGACTGCCCAAACAGGCAGACAGGAGGAGTTCCCTCTCTTACTCGTAGGATAGGTCAGACTTTTATGTTCTATTCAGGACTTCAGCTGATTTGGTGAGGGCCACCCACATTAGGGAAGGCAATCTGCTTTACTCAGCCTATCCATTCAAATGTTAATCTCATTCAAAAACATCCTCATAGACACACCCAGAATAATGTTTGACCAAATACCCAGGCACCCCCATTCAGGGCCATGTGGTCCCCTTTGCTGGAGTGAGCAGATCATATCTGTTATTCAGCTGGAATGGCCCCTATTGGATGTCTCTTGGGCTGCCGTTTGCTAGGCTGGTGGCTTGGAAGAGTCCTTACCTACTAATTTATCATTAGGATGTGCTCTTGGTGCTCCACCTCTTTTTTCTTCTATTTCATCTCATTCATTTTATCAAGCAGTATCCTTTGTCTCACATTGACCAGTTCTTCCTCCTTCCTGCTACTTGTAACCTGTCTGATGTCTTTAGGAGAAAAAAAAAATGCCTTCTTATTGCAGTCTCTACCTTTATAGTGCTTCAATCTCATTATTACCTCTTACTCAAATTGGGAATTTAGTCTTTTGGGCTCGTAAGGTTGGTAACAAGGACACTGAGGGTCCTTTTAAATGAAGCGGCCTAGTGTTTTTCTGTAGCACACTGTGATCTTAATCAACTTTGCTTTCTGGGAATCAGTTTTGTCTTTTTTTTTTCTTGAGACAGAGCCTCAAGCTGTCATCCTGGATAGAGTTCTGTGGCGTCACAGCTCACAGCAACCTCCAGTTCCTGGGTTCAAGGGACTCTTCTGCCTTCGCTTCCCAAGTAGCTGGGATTACAGGCACCCGCCACAACGCCCGGCCATTTTTTGGTTGCAGCCGTCATTGTCGTTTGGCAGGCCCGGGCTGGATTCGAACCTGCCAGCTCAGGTGTATGTGGCTGGCGCCTTAGCCCGTTGAGCCATAGGCACCGAGCCAGTTTTGTCTTTTAATAACCAAGACATTTAACAGAAGAATTCTGATTCCAAAGGCTATGTTGTAAGTTGTTGGAGAGAGATTGTTCTGATTGAAGTGTTAAAAGAGTAGACAGCCCTCTGATTTGGTCTCTACCTGGCCATCGCCTATAACCTCTGGGTTAGGCTCTGGGGGAAATAGTTCAAAAACATTGAATCTGATGATCTCTAATCTAATAATTGTTCCAGCTATAACATACCAGGATTCTGTTCCATGTCATGATTCTATGAATAATTATAGGCATAGCTATATTCCGCACAACTTTCAGCTCCTACTATTGATAACTTTTGTCCAGTCTGATAGATATTTGTGGAAGGTAGAATAGATTCACTTACTGAATATCTATTTCTGCCTTTCTGATGTGCCTTCCTGAATTGCTGAAGCTGGAGAGCAAAAAAACATTTCCAAGATTCCTTTGAAGTTAGGACTCTGAGAGTGACTTAGGTTCTGCTAGACACATTTGCTCAAGAATTAAGTTGGCAACTGATTGAAGTGGGAAGAAAGGTGTTAGTGCATGAAGCACCTTTACTTTGGCCAGTGAGAATTCAGCAAGTACAGTTTGGCTCTGGAGGAAATACCTACAGTGATGACTTTCTGAATCACCAGCTTCTTGATGAAGCAGAGGCCATAGCTCCTCTGTGAGAGCAGCCCTGCAGAGCTCTGAGCCTAGTGTAACGTGGGGGAGGACAGACACACACATTTGCAAGTCTTACCCTCTATGCCCTTCTTTGGGCTCCTTTCTCCAGCCTTCCAGTGATTCTGTGAATAGTTTCTTGTACTAAAACTCTTTGTGCTTGAAATAGCTAGATTTATTTCTTTATTTGATATTAAACCCTACGTGATGCAGTGTTCACTGGTGTTTACTCAATTCATTTCTCCTTAGTGTCTACAGAAGAGCTGCAGGCCTATCCATTCACTGATGTTACCCTCTCCTGCCATTTCTCTTTTGTGAAGGGCATGGAAAATCTTGAGTTTTCTTGGGAAAGAGAAGACATCAAAGAGGAATATGAGGTAGAGGATGATAAGGAATATTACCGCTTTTTCAGGTACTATGATTTTTTTGAAGTTTTCTCAAAATTTGTTTACCAGTTTCATAATAATACAGAGCAACTAGAAGATCAAAACTCTTTGTATGAGGGAAGAGTCTCTGTGGAACAGGCTGAAATTTCTGAGGGGAATCTATCCCTTTTACTAAGAAATGTGGATTTCATGGATGAAGCTATCTACAAGTGCTCAGCCATTACACCAGATGGAAGAGGTGAAAGGACAATTAAGTTAATAGTAGAAGGTAAGGGAATTTATTGGAACTTGATTTCAAACTTTGTATCTTTTCATAAGGATAAAGTGTAGGTTTTCTTTTCTGGTGTTCTCACTTTTTCTCTTGTACTCAAATTGTTAGTTCCTTCTTATTCCCATGATAAGGATCAGGTGTTTGAAATGTCAATTCATCTTAGCTAAAAATATGGTTCTGAACCAAAGGCACTGTACCTGTATCTACATGCATCACTCACTCAAACAGACAAACAGAACATTAAGAAAGAGACGACAAAAAAAACAAACAAACAAACAAAAAAACCACTGGTCATATCCCAAACTCTCCAAAAAATTGTAATACTAAAAAAGCAGAATGTCATATAAGAGAATAGTCCTATGTGAAAACTCTAAGGTATGATGTGGAGTTTAGGGAGAAGAGCCCTGTATCGGGAGTCAGGGGGCCCAAGTTCTAATTTTGGATGACTCTGGGCAATTTTCTTAGCTTTCCTAAGCTTCATTTTTCTCACATTTAAACTTATATTGCATTGGATTATCATGGATTTTCATAGTGCACTAGGGATCCTTGCCCTTCACAGGATTCCATGGAGAGCTTTTTCCCACCAGGGACCTCATAGGGATTGGGGGAGGAATGGTAGAATTCTCTAGGATAAGAGTTTAAAGAGATAAGGAGGTGGTGGTAAAAATCATTTATTATCTTCTATGATTCACAGGAAGGTATCTGAAGTCACCAGAGAGTTTAGAACACATCTACCCCCGAAGGGGAAAGATTTCAAAAATAAAGACTGCAGCGATAGATGAGACCTGGAAGGCAGGAATGTACATGTATCCTGGTCTTCTCTCACTATGCTTGGATTCATATTTTAATTATTTAGTAATAGCCATTCTTACAGGAATAAGATGATATCTCACTGTGGTTTCTCTGGTGATCAGTGATGCTGAGCATCTTTTAATGTTTGTGGCCATTTGTCAATTTTCTTTAGAAAAACTTCCTGTCATGTTTTTGGTCACCTTTTATTGGGGTTTTTGTTCTCTTCTTGATGATTTGTCTGAGTCCTTTGCAGATTCTAGATATTAGCCCTTTGTTGGAAGTATAGTTTGTGAATATTTTCCCATTTTGTAGATTGTCTATTGATTATTTCCATTTCTGTGCAGAAGCTTTTTAATTTAATCAAGTTTTATTAATTTTTATTGTTGCTGTAATTGCCTTTGGGGTCTTCATTGTAACGTCTTTGTCTAGGCTGATGTGTAAAGGAGTTTTCCCTACATTGTCTTCTCAAATTGTTATGGTTTCATGTCTTACATGTAAGACTTTTATCCATCTTGAATTAATTTTGGTAAATATTGAGAGATAGGCATCCTGCTTCATTCTTTTGCATGTGGCTATCCAATTTCCCAGCACCATTTATTGAATAGGTCTTCCTTTTCCCAGTGAATGTCGTTGTCTGCTTTATCAGAAAAGATCAGTTGGTTGTAGATAGATGGTTTTGTATATTGGTTCTCTGTTCTGTCCCACTGGTCTATAGCTCTATTTTTGTTCCAATACCATGCTGTTTTGGTTACTGTAGCTTTGTAGTATACTTTGAAGTCTTATAATCATAACTCCAGGTTTGTTCTTTTTGCTTAAGTTTGCTTTGGCTATTTGGGCTCTTTTTTGATTCCAAATTAAGCATAGAATGATCAAAAAACAATAGATGCTGATGTGGATACAGAGAGAAAGGAATGCTATTGGTGGGACTGCAAGTTAGTACAACCTCTATGAAAAACAGTATGAGGATTCCTCAAATAAATTTCTATTTATTTATTTAGAAATAAATATAGATTTACAATTCAACTCAGCAGCCCCACTACTGGATATCTACCCAAAGGAAAAGAAGTCATTTTATCAAAAAGATACCTGTACCTAAATGTTTATTACAGCACAATTCACAGTTGAAAAGATGTACAATAAACCTAAGTCCCCTTCAATTCATGTGTTAACAGAATATGGTGTGTGCATATATATGATGAAGTACAGCTTAGCCATAAAAAGAAATGAATTAATGTCTCTGGCAGCAAATTGGATGGAACTAGAGACCATTATCCTAAGTGAAGAATAGGAATGGAGAAACAAACACCACATGTACTCTCTAATAATTTGGAACTAATTGACAGACACATATGGGCACAGAGAGAAGTAAAAGTCATTAGTCATAAAGCAGAAAGGAGAGAGAGAAAGGGCCTGAGTAAAAAACCTATCCAGCAGGTACAATGAACACTATTGGGGTGATGGGCACACTAATATCCCTGACTTAAGTATTATAAAGCTATCCATGTAACATTTATAGCCTCCTTACTATTTTGAAATAAAAAAAAATTTAAGTTTAACTTCAACTGTGTATTGCCTTTAAAGGGGTTAGTGTAAAAACCAAGGGCAAGATTTCTGCCAGCCTGCTCCTCCTGGGGCTAAAATAAAAAAGGAACTAATTGTTCCGTTTTTTGTTTTTTTTTCCCCAATTTTTCTGAAATGCCCCAGGTGCAGTTTGAGAAGATTGATGGTCAGAATGTGGCCATGTGCATCTCCAGGGGCTGGTACCTCTCACCCAATGTGACCTGGCTGGACAGGGCAGAGAGGGATCTGAGCAACGACAGCACTGTGGAGGTCCTGGAGGAGCAGATGAATGGCTTCTACCGAGTGTTCTCCATCCTGAAGTACCCTGTCAGGTTACATGAGAAGTATGTCTGCCGTATAACAGAGACAGATGTGAACAACCAGCCCTTCAGAAGCATCCGCAAGTACCCAAGTAAGTGCAGTTCTGAAAGGAGCAATGAAAGCAGTGTGTATTTCACCACAAAGAAGACATCAGTCATTATTATTACTGAATGCCAAGTATATTAGGCATTCCTGGGCATTTTGGGAATTTAAAGAAGCATCCGCAACATAAACTAATCGGGGGCAAAAGGAGGTGGTGAAACCCAGAGTCACTCTGGGTTTGGAAAAAAAGTCATGCTTCAAGAACTAACAGCTTTCACCCTGATAGATGTGGCCCTTACTATTGAATAGGCTTCTGTTTCTATGCAGCCAAGGTTTTGATGTGACAGGCTAAGCCGTCATAGCAACCATTTATCAGCCTCTTGCTCTGTATCTGGAACTTTACATGGGTCATTTTAAGTCTTTACTTCCACCCTGCAAGGTAATTGTTATTACTGTCCCCCTTCTATATGAGGAAATCAAGAAGTTAAATAGTTTAATGAAAGACAAAGGTAATAAGCACAAGAGTCAGATACAAACCCATTCTTTCTGAATCTGAAGTTCGTACACTTTATTTTTCTTATATCACATTTTGAGTATAGACCTAAGACTATAACCAGTGTGAGTAGATCAAAGTCATGTAAGTCTAGAGAAAGGGAGTGCCTGTGTGATAAGTGATAAGACAAGAAGTGAAGTCACTGCTCTCACTTATGAATCCTGGACAATCTCAACATCGCCATGCAAAGGCTGGCAAACTCCATTCTTTGGAACCCTGCAGTTCCTTGACAGAGTCTTTGAGAGATAATTTGACAGATAATTTTTTGTGAAGTTATTCTAAACCGTCTTCAAATCAAGGATTTGAAAAGGCATGTGAGGAAAAGAACAGGTATTTGTTGAAAACATACTGTATGGTAGCACAGACCCAGATACTTTTGCATAACACATTTAACCCCATAGTGACCTCTAAGTTAGATATTAATATTACCTTCATATAACAGAGAAAAAACTAAGGCTGAAAGAAAGTAAATTATTTACCAAAGGTTATAGAGCTGACAATGTATATAGTTTTAGAACGCAGGACTTGAACCTAGGTCCAACTATTAACAAAGGCCTGGGTACTTTCCACTAGAGCATGGTTGACATAGGGATTTTAAGTTCCTTATGTTATAGTAGCCATAGTTTCAGGCAGAGGTCATTGATCTATGCTGCCACGTGAGATGCCTCCTACCTCTCCAGCAATGAGGAATTGATGGTGATGAATAAACTCAACTAATTCCTTCTTCTTTCCTGTGTACTGACTTAAAAAGTCTTACTAAAACCTCTTTGTAAGGTTAGATCTGGCAGTGACTTTAGCCATCATCTTCTACCAACTACGGCATGTAGGACTGAGGAAACAGAAGGCCAGAAAGGTAAAATTGTTGTGGACAATTCAGACAGTATTGCAAGAAGAAAGAATAATCTTTTTCATTCTTATGGACTTATTATAATAAACATATATTTTTCTGATTAATGAAAAAATATAATGCGTAGGAACTAGGCAGACTTCAGAAAAGAAAAACAGGTTCATATGACAAAAGATAAAATTGGAACCTTACCCTAAGAAAAAAAGATTAAGAGATTATTTTATTTTTACCTAAATCTCTTAGATTATTTTATTTTGGTCTTCTAAAACCAAATTCACTTCAAGAGATTTTTAAGGGAGATAATAAAATGAAATTGTCATAAATTAAAATATGGAGATTTCAAAATACCAAGAAAATATTTTCAAAAAAGAGTCAGGATTGTGAGTGTGTGTTGTATATATATGCTAAAAGTAAAAGCATATACTTAAATAGAGCTCTTACTTGGTCTCAGTTGCTATTCTAAGGCTTTACATACATTCATTTAATTCTCTAGGAAACCCTTCATTTAGGTAGGGTTGCCAGATTTAGCAAATAAAAATACAGAATACACAGTTAAATTTGACTTTCAGAAAAACAAATACTGCCATATATGTATGCTAAAAATTGTTATTTACCTGAAATTTACATTTAACTGTATGACTGATTTTATCTGTCAGTCTTATATTTAAGAAATGAAGAAAAAAAATGGAGCAGTGCCTGTGGCTCAGTAGGGCGCTGGCCCCATATGCCGGAGGTGGTGGGTTCAAACCCATTCCTGGCCAAAAACTGCAAAAAAAAAAAAAAAAAAAAAGAGAGAGATGAGGAAATTGAAGCTCAGAAGTGGTCAAGAAGGGGCATTTAAACCTCTTTGGGAGAATCAAAAGTAGAAACTAAAGAAATTTTGGGGGGCTCAGGTATGTTGGGTCACATCTATAACTAACTCTGAGACCAAGGTGGATGGATTACTTGAGCTCAGCAGTTCAAGACCAGCCTGAACAAGAGTGAGACAGCCCCCAGCTGACTTCCTATCTTCCTTCACTACTCAAAATAGAAAAACTAGCCTGACACCATGCCACTCTACCCAGGGTGACAGTGACACTCTGTCTTAAATAAATAAGAAATAAGAAATAAAGAACTGGCCTGGTACCCATACTCAGTGGTTAGGGCGTTGGCCACATACACTGAGTTATGAGTTAGAAACTGATCCAGGCCTGCTAAACACAAATGACAACTGCAACCAAAAAATAGCCAGGCGTTGTGGCAGGCACCTGTAGTCGCAGCTTCTTGGGAGGCTGAGGCAAGAGACTCACTTAAGCCCAAGAGTTTGAGGTTGCTGTAAGCTGGGTCGCCATGGCACTCTACTGAGGGTGACATAGTTGAGACTCTGTCTCAAAAAAGAAAAAAAGAGAAAGAAAGAAAAAACTTTTTCATGCTTTCTATGTTTATCCCTAGAAGAAAGGAAACCAGAATCAGTGTCTTGGAGTCTACTTCCTCCTATTGTTCTGCTTGGAAAGCCACTCCAAGCATTCATTTATTAATTCAACAAATATCCGTAGAATTTTTAGTTAGCGCCAAATAAACAAGACAAACATAGTTCCTGCCCCTATGGAATGCTCAGTCTAGTAAGGAAGGCATGGATTAAACAGTGAACATTGCAGGGTGAGGAGAGCTATGGCAAAGAGAAGCGAGGTTCAGCCAGAGCAGGCTGAGGGCCTCCTGACCACTGACACCACCTGGGAGCTTGTTGGAAATGCAAAATTTTAGGCCCTTCCTAAGAGATAAGTCCAAAGGAAATTGTGTGAGCAAAGCCTCCAGGTGATTTTGAACCACATCAGTTTGAGAACCACTGATGTGGGAGGTGAACCCTTGGTGGTGGTGCAGACCCCCAGACCATCTCTCTCCTTCCTGACCTCCCTGTGGGGACTGGGGGCCATCTCCTCAAGGGCACATTCAGCAGGTGAGAAAAGCAGAACTCCTGGTCCTTGCTCTAGTCCAGTAAAACAAGACTAACAAGATAGATCCATAAATTTAAATTTCCCATTGGAGTTGGCCTTTCGTTCAAAGGAAAGAAAAGAAGGGCTTACTTATTTCTCAGACTCTTAGATCTTTCCCACATACTCAGGAGAAGTTAGAGGTTCTGAACAGTAGGCCTCAGGTCTCTTCAGCGAGCCCTAGGAATATGTTATTCATTAGCTGACGTCAAGGAAGCCCATAGTTTTTATAACCTTAAATTTCAATACCCTACAAAAAGGTCCTGGAAATGCCTGGAAGGCCTGTATATTTTACTTTTCTTCACCTCTTTTTATGTACTTATTTGTATAAGGACCTTTGAGATCAGGCATCTCCCTTTTTTCCAGCCTCACAGCTCACTCTTTCTCAGCACACGGCTGTTGCTCCCTGCTCCGAGTCCTCTGGTTCTTTGTATCTGGTTTCTAGACTGTGTATGTGGTTTCTAGACTGCCAAGCCTTTGTACAGACTCTGACTTTTTTTAGAATGCCTTTTTTTTCTTGATCTGCCTCACAAATTCAAGATTTGACTTGGACGTTAACCCTTTCTTGCCTCTTTTTTCTGTCATTTCTATTTGTTCAAAATTTTACGCATTCACTCATCAAATATTTGTGGGCTCCAACTCTGTGCCACATATACTGTTAGGCATTAAAGATGCAGCAGTGACAAAATAAATTCCTGTCCTCAAGAAGCTTACATGCTGGTAGCAGGAAGAACAGGCAATAAATAAACAAATCATTAAAATGTATAGTATGTCACTGTATGTGCCTAATTACACAAAATGCAAAATCTGGAAAAATTAATCTATGCTGTTACCCTCGGAGTGTGGGAGGGAAACAGTGATGAGAAGAGAGCATGAGGATACTGGTGGGATGTTGGTAATATTCTTTTTCTTACCTTGGGTACTGGCCACATGGTTGTTTTCAGTTTGGGCAAAGTAGTTAGACTGGTCACTTACATGCATTTTTGTGTATGTATATTACAATACAAAGTAAAACACATGTATGCCATGTATCACATGGTAAATATATCATACAGAGAAAAATAAAGCAGGGAAGGCAGATAGAAAGAGGGAAGGGGAAGGGAGGATTGTAATTTTAAGTTGGCTCTCCAGAGAAAGCCTCACTGAGAGGTTAAATGTCAGCAAAGGTTTGAAGGAGGTGAGGCAGTCAGGCCTCGAGGCAGGCAAGGGCTGGTGGATTTGAGGAGCAGCCAGGAAGCCAGTGGTTAGAATGGGGAGTGCGAGGGAATATAGGAGGTGAGAGGAGAAAGACAACAGGAGGGTAGATTGAACGGTGCCTTATAGGACGTTGGAAGAGTTTGGGCTTTTGCTCATCCTATGGGAAGAGATGGAAAGCCACTGGAAGGTTTTGAACAGAGGTGTGAAATGATCTGGCTTATATATTTTGTAAAGATCTTTCTGAGTACTCTTAAAGATGGATGTAAATGAGGCAAGAATAGGAGCAGGGTGACCAGTTAAGAGGTTATTATAATAATCCAGGTAAGAGAAAATGGTAAATTGGTGGAAAGGTGTTGGGAGTAGAAGTGGTGAGAAGAAACTATATTATGTGCATATCTTTAAAGGAAGAGCAAGTAGGATTTGCTGATAGATTAGGTGATAGGTGTGAGAGACCAAGAGGAGTCAATGATGTTGAAGACTTTCGCTTGGAGTCACTAGAGGAGTAAAATCACCATTTATTAAAGAAGTCTTGGAGTTTGGTTTGGGACATTATAAGTTAGAAATGCTTATTTGAGACATTTGAGGGCAAATGTTGAATGGGTGGTTGAATATTAAATAGGAGTTTAGGAGAAAGGTTCAGGTTTGAAACATAAACTTAGGAGTTGTCAATTTATAGATGGCATTTCAAATTATGGGATGAATGGGCTTAACCAGGAAGCAGGCATGGATAGAAAAGAATAGAGGCCCAAGGACTGAGCCCTGGCACCCTCTGACACTTACAGTCAGGAGACAAAGAGAAACTAGTGCAGGAAAAAAGAGGAGGACAGAGTAAAGTAGGAGGGAAACTAGAAGAATGCCATGACCTGGAAGGCAAAGGAAGAAAGGCTTTCGGGGAAGACAGAGCATTGGACTGTCATTCTGAGTGTTACTGATGGGTCAAGTAAGATGGAGACTGGCAAGAGGTCATTTGAGAGAAGAAATGTGGGCAACTTTTGGGAACTGAGATAGATCACTGACTGGAGTGTGGACATGAGAAACAGTTTGCTGGAGTAGCAGAGAAATGTGTATTAACCAGAGAAGTTACAGGGTCTCTTTTTTCTTTTTCTTTTAAATGGAAGAAATATCAGCATATTTGTGCATTGACAAGAACAGATGGAAAGCGAAAACTGATGATGTAGAGGAAGGGAAAGAAGGGCAGAATAATGTCTTTCGGTAGGCAGAGGGATGGATGGGGTCTAATGCACAAAAAAAACGTGTGCCGTAGGGAAGGTAACACAAAAAGAGGTATGGTACGTGGGCGTAGATGCAGAGGTGGATAAGTATGATAATGAAAGCTTGAGAAAATTCTACTTGCTTTTAATTTTTTTAATGAAAGAGGGGCAAGTCATCAGCTGAGTGAGGCTGGGGATGGCGGTGCTGAGGAGAAAGAGTGGAAGTCATGTAGGAGACACGGAGAAAACAACTAAAGACATATAAGTGGCATCCTGGGTAGTACTAAAGGTACTTTGGAGATTCCTAGTCATGAATTTAAAGTGAGAACACTCAGCATGGTTTTATATTTTGTTCCTCATTTCATGTACCTGCTTGAGTAGAGACGTAGAATGGGAGGAGGGCTGGGTTAAGGAGATGTTGGGGTTCTGCCATGCAAGCATGACGAAGCAAGACAGATGCGTGCCAGAAAGTGACTATAATGACCAGCCATAGAATCTAACCTGAGTTAGGAAGGATAAAGGATGTAAAGTGAGAGAAGGGCAGTAAAAAAGTATTAGAATCATTGTCTTTGAGGTCCTGATGGCAGACAAAGAATTTTTCAAGTCGGAATACTAGAGAGAGTGGGTTGAAAGGATAGGAGGTAGTGGTGGAAGAGCAGGATGCTTGAAATTAAGATAGTGGACAGGTTGTGATTAGTGCTAATGACAATCTAAGTTCTCACCAAGGCAAAGGTGGCTAAAATAATAGAGATAAAAATCTTTGAAGGAGAAAATGTCCAGGCCCAAACAAAGTCAAGGGATAGATCATAAATGAGATAGTGACACCAGGAATTGTAACAGAAGTGATGGAAAGCTTGATGGAGCCAGAGCCAAAATTAAGACATGGCGGGGGGGGGGGGTGGCTAGAAAACTGTAATATAAAAGGGTAAAGTGTAATGACATGAGATTTTTAGAAAGGAAGGAGGGAGAATGATCTAGCCATAAGGAGAAGCAAGAAATTTATCTACCCCAGTGTACGAAGATGTTGTAAACAAAACAAGCACCACTTGGAAGGGCTATAGAGGAGTTTAAATGTCCTCAGAAGAGACACAGGTGTCAGAACAATGTTAACGGAAGCTGAAAATAGAAGGAATTTGCTAATGATTGATAGCAAGTTCCAGAAGGCACAAAAGAAGGGTTTCAGAAGTTAGGAGTGGGTTGGAGATGGCATAAGAAAAGGGAAGGTACAGAGCTGTATGGGCTCAGTCTGTGAGATGAAGGATGAACTGGGGATCTTTGGCTTCTTATGGTTAAATATGAATAGGGAAAAAAGTCATAATACTAGATATAGGGTCTCAAGATAGACCATGGCAGGGCAGTTAATGTATGTGTGGAGAAGGTTGCAGATGTTGCCAGGATTACGAAGAGTTCTGAGGTCCCGTTTTCATGCTCAGTGATGAAGGGGCCAGGTGGAGCTGACTAGTATGGAATGAGTGGCACTCTGGGACCCTTTTTGATTCTTGTCATGGCACAGGAACTGGAGAATAGGAAGTAGACGACCACGCACAGCAGCTCAGGTTGTTCATATAGAGTCTAATGTGACTGGCACCCCTGGAAGAGTGCAGTGTGACTGCCCTGGAAAAGCACACTCTTCACAGCACCTCAAACACATTATATCTGCGAACGTGCTGCCTTGCTGAAATCATTATTTATCTTGCTATACGACCGTGATCTCTCATGAGTGGGGATAAAGTTCTCCTCTCTTTTCTGGCTCCTAACATACAGTAGCCTCTGTATGGAGGAGAACGGTGTTACTTTTTGAGTCTCGAGTCTCATCACCATGGGTCCACAGATGCAAAATAAACTGGAACTTTGAAATGGAAAGGTATGACTTCTTGATTCCTTTTCTTAGGTTACGTCAGGAACATCCTCCACCCTTCCACTCCAATAGGCTCATAAGCTTAGAAGCAGACTCTGCAGTTTTTCCTTGGCCTGGGATGACTTCCCTCCAGAGCATACTGGGACGTAGTGGGATTTGCTGCCCCAATGTCAGCTCCCCTTCCTTGTGTCTCTGCTTCACGGGCTTAACAAATGCAGATATGCTGTGCTGAGGCCCTAGGCCCATTTACTTCTGTTCCCTTCTCTTTCTGGAAGTTAGTAGGAAATATCATCCCATTTACTCTCCTTTTCTCTTTTTATTGTTCCTCATGCAGTATTTAATGATTCAATGAATGGGTAAATTAGAATTGCATCTAACAAATTAAGGAGAGCCCTGGAATAGTGAATGAATTATTTCAAGGCTACTATTCTTAGGTGGAACAAATAATTAATTTTTGCAACTGTTACTTCCTCTGTGATGTTAGGAAATAAATTGTAGTTAAATGTAGAGTCTGCCTCTAATGCAGTGATTTTCTTTCTTTTTTTTTTTTTTATTAAATCATAGCTGTGTACATTAATGCAATCATGGGGTACATTGTGCTGGTTTTATATACAATTTGAAATATTATCGTCGAACTTGTTAACATAGCCTTCATGGCATTTTCTTAATTATTGTGTTCAGACATTTATATTTTGCATTTAATACGTTCACCTGTACCCTTCTAAGATGCACTGTAGGTATCGTCCCACCACTTACCTCCTCCATCCATCCTCCCCCCTCTCCTTAATGCAGTGATTTTCCTTTTTTTTTTTTTTTTTTTTGTGGAGACAGACTCTCACTTTATCGTCCTAGGTAGAGTGCCGTGGCTTCACACAGCTCACAGCAACCTCCAACTCCTGGGCTTAGGCGATTCTCTTGCCTCAGCCTCCCGAGTAGCTGGGACTACAGGCGCCCACCACAAC
>CAUYON010163938.1:0-11117 GCA_963573935.1 Arctocebus calabarensis | reverse complement strand
AAACAGAAAAATTACCCAGGCATTGTGGTGGGTACCTGTAGTCCCAGCTACTTGGGAAGCTGTGGTAAGAGGATCATTTGAGCCCAAAGTGCCCATCGACCCACGAGTGGATTAATAAATTGTGGTACATGTATACCATGGAATATTACCCAGCCTTAAAGAAAGATGGAGATTTTACTTCTTTCATGTTTACATGGATGGAGCTGGAACATATTCTTCTTTGTCTTTTTTGAGACAGAGCCTCAAGCTGTCACCCTGGATACAGTGCTGTGGCAACCTCCAATTGCTGGGCTCAAGCGAGTCTCTTGCCTCAGCCTCCCAAGTAGCTGGGACTACAGGGGCCTGCCATTTTTTGGTTGCAGCCGTCATTGTTGTTTGACAGGCCAGGCTGGATTCGAACCTGCCAGCTCAGGTGTATGTGGCTGGTGCCTTAGCCCACTGAGCCACAGGCGCCAAGCCTGGAACACATTCTTCTTAGCAAAGTATCTCTAGAATGGAAGAAAAAGTATCCAATGTACTTAGCCCTACTATGAAGCTAATTTATAGCTTTCATATGAAGGCTATAACCCAACTATAGCACAAGAATATGGGGAAAGGGGCAAGGGAGAATAGGAGAGAGGTGAGGTTGGGGTGGAGGGAGGGTAATTGGTGGGGCCACACCTACGGTACATCTTAGAAGGGTACAGGCGAAACTTACTAAATGCAGAATACAAATGTCTTCATACAATAACTAAGAAAATGCCATGAAGGCTATGTTAATCAGTTTGATGAAAATAGTTCATATTTTACATGAAACCAGCACATTGTACCCCTTGATTGCACTAATGTACATAGCTATGATTTAATAAGCAAAACAATAAAAGAAAAGAGAAAAAAAAAGAATTTGAGATTGCTGTCAGCTACGATGCCATGGCACTCTACCCAGGGCAAGTGAGTGAGACTTTATCTCCAAAGGGGGGGGGAACCAGAGAGACATTTTCAAGATCACCTAGCTAGTAAGCTTGGAGGCTGAGACCATTCAGAATCCTGTTTCCTCTCCCCACATTTCGACCAGCCAAGGTCACGTCTCATTAACCTCCACTTGAATATCAGCAGTGGCCTCCTAGTCAGTGTGCTTGCTGGCTTCCACCCTTTACCCCCCAGAAGTCCTTCTGCACCTCCTGGGCACTTGCATAATCTGGTCCCCACCCCCTTCCCCTGGCTCTCTCTGCTCAGCTCTTCTGGCCTCCTCACACTGGAGCCTACTTCCACCTTGCTTATTGCCCCTTGGAATTCCCCAGATGGCCACGTGGCTCCCTCTCTCACTTCCTTTCAGACTTTTGTTTAAATACTGTCATCTCACAGAGCCTTCCCTGGTCATCATTTAAAAACTTTAAGCCAACCTCTGAATTCCATCATACCAGCTTTTCCCACTACAAGGCATGTATCTAACCACTCCTAATACAGCTGATCACTTGATTTATCAACTTATTTGTTTATGGTCTCTTGTACCCACTCACATGCAAGTCCCAGTCAGGTGGGGATCCGTCTGTTTTGTTTGCCCTGTGCCCTAGCACTGCGTGGATGCTCCGTAAATATTTCCCCAGGGAATAAGTAAGATGGTAGAGCAAGGATTTGAGACCAGGTAAATTTCCTCCAAATCTCAGGCTCTCAACTAAGTCGGGAAGCTTTTTCTCTGAGGGTGAGCCAGGCTGTGCTGTCTAGTTCACAGCCATCTCCTAGAGCACGGCTCTGTGCCTCCTGTCATCTCCAAGCCTGAAGACTGAGGACTCACAGCTGGGATTCTGCTTAATCATCCACTTCACTGTGTTCACTTCCCAAGGTTCTGTCCTTTCACACTTGTATTCCTTATATTTCTCTTCCAAGGACAGCTTTAACTCTTTTATCCCCAAGGTCACCTCTGCCTTCTTCACTAAGCCATTGTCATGAAAAGGGTAAAAACCTTCTTCTTGACAAAAAATCCTAATGACTGCCAACAGTGGGGCTGTGTGCCCGGGGACTGGGGGCTCCTTGGTAAGATGTGGAAGGGGCTGCCCTTGCCAAGCCAGCCAGAGGCTGGGTTCATTTCCTTCCTGTCTGTAACCACAGAGAGTGGAACCAAGCTCACCACCTGTCTTCCAATTTCCTTACCTTAACCCACTTATGTGACTTAAACTGTCCAACTGTCCAATCAGGTTTCACAAGAAAGTAGCAGCTCCAGAAAACAGATCCTATCTGCACTTGGCCTAATTTCCTCTTGGGCTTTGTATAATACGTGTTGTGCTTCTGGCTTCCCTACGGCCCCAAGAAGGGTGTGTGTGTCTGTGTATGTGTCCAAACAAGTTTAGGTACTGTAAAATTCACTCATTTTACATGTACAGTTGAATGAATTTTAGCAAATGTACTGAGTTTTGCAACCCACACCACCATCCAGTTTTATTTTTTATTTTTCTATTTTTTATATGCTCTCTATAGATATATATTTATGTATTTGCATATTTAGTTTACACACATGCCATAAACTCCAATATAAGAAAATATAACCCCTTAACGGCTCTTAGACACATGGGTCTTGTGTATCCCAAGCCAAGTCCTGCAGTGGAGGGAGCACGTGTTCCTATTTTACAACATCTCATGGGAGATACGTGGTTAAGGAGGACTTGAAACCCACCCAGGCCTAAAACACTGAGACCACTTGAAGAGACTGCCGCGGGAGAAGACACAAATCTATATAAAACCTTTAACATTTAAACAGATCACATTAATTCTAAAAGCTTTACTGAGCTTGGACACCCCATAAATTACACACTCACTGTAGGTACTTGGAAGATTATTGCACAGCTCCTTAACTGATCAAGTCAGAACAAATGGTCACTTCCCCACAACCAGAATCTGCGTATCTCCTACAAGGACACCGGGCTGGCTGCAGTTGAACCTTGCCTCCAGGCCATGAACCAGGAAAGTAGCATTGTTCTCTTGGCTACATTCACTTCAGTGTCACATTTACTAACATGGAGCTTTCTGAATGGAGAGGCAGAGGCCCTGCCTGCTCAGTAAGAAACATTTCCTGTAGTGCTGTAGATGGAAGGAGGCCGTCCATAGTAAAAATAGATTTCAGTAGCATGTTCCTGACATTGTACAGCAGCCCTGGCTCAAGAATTTCTCCCCCTACATGACTCCTAAGACTATTTGCTATTTGATTCTTTGTTTTGCCTACTTGATGGTTCTGATGAATTTGCTTTGATCCAGGGGTGTTTAAGTCCTTCTCTGAGAGTCAGCCTCTGGCTTGGATTATGCTTCAACAGTCTTGAAATAAGGTCTCTGGCTCCCTCTGTTACAAACTCAGGAAACATGAACTCAACCCAGGATATTCTTTCGTGGGTCTCTTAGTCTGTGTTTGCCTCGAAAGAAGGCTCTCCAACTAAAAATTCATAGCAAAGAACTCCCAGGCTCCAGAGGTCTACCTTCTCATGCATCTGACCTTCAATCATCTCAGGGGGCAGGTAGTCCAGGATACCACAGAGAGTGGTTCTCCTGGAGGACAGAGCATGAACTGACCAGCCAAAATCTGCAATCTTAAGCTCTCCAGATGATCCCAGCAGCAGGTTCTCTGGCTTAATGTCTATGAATAACTCTCTTCGAATGGCAGTAAGACCTGGCATTTGCCAGTTCTACGATATAAGTAGCAGTTCTCTGCTCATCAAACTTGGAAAGTTTTTGGAGTTCTCTATAGACTGTTCCAAGTGGTGCATATTCTAGAATTAGGTAAACTCTGGTGGCATCATGGAAATACCCATACAGTCTGAGAATATCAGGATGCCGAAGATGGGCTGTATTTCCACTTCTCTTCTGAGTTGATGCTCCACTCCTGCTTTTTCCAGCTCAGCTTTAAACAGCACTTTAAGATAAAGTTTATCTTAAAGCCAAGATAAACTTGCTTTGTTTTTCTCTTGCTAAATAAACGTTAACAAACTTTCCTTTGCCCGGCAGGCGACCAATTTCAAAATCTTCCAAAGCCCATTGCCTTTTTTTTTTATTCTTCAGTTTTCTGTTTTGATGTCACTTCTTCGTCAGGTTTATTTCCAGGTGCAGCTGGCTGGGGCCCCTTGCTCTTCTGGGTGTCATTCAGCGGCTTAGAGATAGGATGCGGTACACTGGTTGCCTGTAATTGCTTCTGCATGTGATTCTGAACTGGTTTGTGGCTGGAGATAAGCTTTTGTGCTTGAGAAGGAATGTGCTGGTAGGAACGTGAAGGGCACAGGACCCGCTGAGCCTGACTGCTACTTGCAGGTAACGGATTCTGACCGGAAAACTGCTGGGTCACTGGAACGCATTGTGGACCATCAAGTGGAACCTTAACAGGCCCTGAAATGTAGTTTTCTTTTGATCTGTCCATGATGCCTCAGATCCAAGGCCCTGAGTCCTCTCTCAGCTCTCAGCCCACCATCCAGTTTTAAAACATCTCTCATAACATTCACCGTTGATGCCCCTTTCTACCCCTGACACAAGGCAATCACCAATCTACTTTCTGTCTCTATGAATTGACTTATTCTGAACATTTTGTGTCAATGGCCTCATTCAATGTCTGGCTCCTTTCCCTTAGCACAGTGTTTTGGGGGGTTCGTCCACGTTACAGAGTGGATGTATGTTGTTCTTTTTTAATTCCCGGACAGTACTTCAGACATGCAGTTTTCAATGGGACCAAATGTGCATTTCTGGCTAATGGCTCCCTCCTCTAAATCTCTATCCTGGAGAAGAAGCCCCACAGCCCTGCTTTCAAGGCCTCCCTCAAATCTGTGAGTAACCTTCCTCCAATGCTTAGCAGAAGGGCCAGTCTGAGCCACCTCATCTTGCACTTGGTACAAGTCACTGTAGACATGTGATGTCCTCAACTCAGGGTCCTCTGAAGGTCCCGAGCATCCCTTATTAGATCGAAAGCTCTTTGCAGGGAGAAATTGTGTCCTCAGTTGCTCCTACGTTTTCTCGGTCTTCCAAGAACAGTGCTGAGCAGAAGGCTCACTTCGCGTCCCTTCCTCCCAGCTGCCTGGGACTGACCGCCTGCGTTAGCCCTGCAGTGTGGAGGACTCTGGGCACGCTGGGCACAGAGCTGGGTGTGTGTCCGCTGCCCTGCAGCCTGGACCTGGATGTTCCTCCGTTATCTCCAGAAGATACACTGAGTGAGGCTCTGAGGGACCTTAGGAAAGGCTTCCCTTCTGTAAAACAGAAAAACTGCCTACCCCAAAGAGCCAGGAGGGTTAAACAAGGTAAGGTATCTGTAGCATTTTTCTGGCACAAAATACATAATAGTATCTTCCTTTCCCACAAGGAATCTTCTCCCTTCCCCTTCCCTTTCTTTTGTAAACCCTCTCGTTCCATTTCTTTCTAAGAAAAATGAAGTTGTGAAGCTGCTTTAGAGTTTTGGTAAAAGGTCATGTTCAGGCAATGCCTAAAAGTGTTACTATCTCAGTGGAAGGACTGAACTTGTTCCAGAAAAGAGTTCCAGGGACACTCGGTCCAGTTTTTTGGTTTTTTTTTTTAGAGAGAGAGCCTCAAGCTGTTGTCCTGGGTAGAGTGCTGTGGCATCACAGCTCACAGCAACCTCAATCTCCGGGGCCCAAGTGATTCTCTTGCCTCAGCCTCCCAAGTAGCTGGTACTACAGGCACCCGCCACAACGCCTGGCTATTTTTTGGCCCAGGCTGGATTCGAACCTGCCAGCTCCCGTGTATGTGGCTGGCGCCCTAGCTGCCCGAGCTACAGGTGCTGAGCCCTGAGTCCGGTGTGTTATCACTGAGATGCTGCAAAGCAAGTGGGCAGCCCGCAAATGTGTTTTACTGGATTTGTATAATTGAAGTCCCTGCAAGGTATTGCTTGTTTTAATTGTTTGTATTTATTTATTGCCAATACCAAAAAGTTTAGAAGTTTCACCATGTTATAATGTGAATTTCTGACATTTCTAGGGAAAAATCAGAGGAAGATCTGACAAGTGGATTTCATGCTTGGAAGGACAAGTGCCCTCTGGCCAGCCACAGTGCCCATGAGTCTTCTCTTGCTCTGAAGACTAGGGTCACTGTTTTCTTCACCCACATTCATTTACACTACCTTCCTGGCCCCTCAGACACTTGAATCTGTGTCCCTTTGAAAGGCGACACTCAAGGAGGAGCACTCCTGAAATATACAAAGGCTTGGGAAAGAGGTGAATTGCTCAGAGATGTGAATTGTCCACTTGGGGTGAGGGGACTGTCAATCTGCCTTTATTTCATCTTTCTCTGTGGGATACAGATGCTAAAAAACGCTTGAAGTGGGGTGGGCAACGGGAGTGAGAAGTGGCCGTGGAGTGGCTCGTGTTTGACTTAACTTTTGGCTAAGGTCTAGCAAGGGGAAGTTTGGTGGATTCCTTTCTATGCTTAAGAGCACATGCTCTGCCCAGCCCTTTACCACACGTTTAATGTGAGAGCACATATGTAAGCGCTAAAGTTATTGTCTAACATAGACACTCAATTCACACTTGATGCCAAGAATTATTGTTGTTGTTACCAAATTTAACCCCTGATTTCCTGCCACCCATCTAGCTCCCGGCAAGATTGATTCCCCAAATCCTTGCCTTTCTCTTTCCTCAATGATCACCTGCCCTGCGTTCTGCCTCCCAAGTGCCTGGACCCACTGGTCTGCAGCCCTGGGCCTACTCCTTAACACATGTCACTGCCCGTTTGGCCCTGGCTTCTTGCTTCCTTCCTCTTCCGGGACCGGTGGTCTGCCCCGGCTGCAGCGTGGCTAGCTGCTCCAGGTCAGCAACTGCCTCTGGCCTAAAACACAGGCTCTTAGAGACAGTTTCCTCCCAGCAAACTCTAATTGTTGTTCCCAATTAGAATGTAGCATCTGGCTCTGACCGTATCAGGGCATCTGCTTATGCCCTACAATTACCCCAGCCTTTGGGTCAGAAAAAAGAAGCTTCTTGCACTGGGTCCTCAAAGGAACCCAGCCTCTCACCCAGCTCCCAGAGGTAGCCAGCTCCTCTCCCTCACTCTGTGCCTCCCCTGCTCACACCTTCATCCTCTGAGGAGATCCCTTCTGGGGACTAAAGGGTCCCTGCCAGGAAAAAGATCAACCCCTGAGTTATAGACTCACAGAATAAGCCACCACCCATGAGTCTCCTGTCCCCGGCCTTACTAGAACTACCTGCCTCCAGAGAAACCACGGTTACCTCTGATTGTTACCACCTGGCTGAACTCTGCCCTCCAGTTTATGGGTCTGTGTGAAGTCTGATTCAACTGCACCAAACAAACCTTTTGATCTAAAATTGGGGTATACGTACTGCTTGGCCTGCACATACCAGTTCTCTGAAGCTTGTTACTTGTGGCAAAGTGAGAGTGGAAAATACAGCGCATGTTAAAACTCTTTTTTTTTTTTTGCCCTCTTTTCAAATCCCGAGACCTAAACTCTTGTTTCCACACAGTCAAGCCTTTAACCTCCACTTCCTATTTTCTTCTTCTTCTTCTTCCTCTTCTTCTTCTTCTTCTTCTTCTTCTTCTTCTTCTTCTTCTTCTTCTTCTTCTTCTTCTTCTTCTTCTTCTTCTTCTTCTTCTTCTTCTTCTTTTTTGGTAGAGACAGAGTCTCACTTTATCGCCCTCGGTAGAGTGCCGTGGCATCACACAGCTCACAGCAACCTCCAACTCCTGGGCTTAGGCGATTCTCATGCCTCAGCCTCCCGAGTAGCTGGGACTCCAGGTGCCCGCCACAACGCCGGGCTAACCTATTTTCTTCTTTACCTTCTTTGATAGAAAAACTACCTACAAGCTGCTCCCATTCATGTACACACAGTTTGATTGTTCTGTTTATGGAAGTAAAGTATGTCCATTGTGGTTTGAGATGCCTCACAAGGATACACAGGTCAGGCCTCCCTCGGGGACTTACTGTGGCGATTGGGAGAAAGGGAGGACTCGGGAATGATGCCGAGGTTTGGGGCCTGAGTTCGTGGATTTAGAGAAGACTAATAGAAGGGAATGTCCAGTAGCAACTCACGATTCTGCTTCTATCCAAGGAATTATAAAGGAGAAATTTGGAAAGGACTCTCCTATCCCCCTACCCTGAAGGACAGAGGTCAGGAGGGAGGACCATTCTGTGGGACTCTTGGGATCTGCTGTGTCTGTGTTAATTTTTGCTGTTGTGGATCAACAGGGGTCAGGCACAGCTGCCGCAATTCTGTGACAGCAGAAGATTCTGGGACAGCTGGGGCGGAAGGGCCTCAGGAAGGAAGCTGTACACCACTGTACCATGTGCTTCAAATGGAAGTTAAGCCAGAGAGAAAATAATATACAGGAAAACTGGCCCCTAGTGTAACTGTTTTAACAAACACAGAGAAGAGACTGCAAAGAGCAAAATGCTCTAGTTAGGACTGCTCCCGGCTCAACTCTGGGCAGGTTCCCGTGCCAGTCAAGAAATGAGTGTTAATGATTTCCCCTTACTAAGGAAATAGCTTAAGTACAGGAGTAATGCTAACGAAAAAATGCCAGATGCAGATGTGGTGGTTGGCAGGAAACTTCTATTAGGCCCTTGCAAGTTAGACCACAACGTTCCCTCTTCTGAACATCTGAACACCAGCAGTTTTGGGAAACCAGAATAATTGATGTGAGTTTTACTGCACTGTACTGATATGGCAGAAATCTCACATTTGTTTATTTCTGCAAATAAAAGCTTAGTGAGTGGAAAATTCAAACTTAGTCTGGAATTTAGAGGTTCTTTTTCATCTCCACATCTCCTTGCCATACAATCTAACAAACACACATACACACACACACACACACACACACACACACACACACGGAGTATCCTGCAAAATTCCTGGGATTGCAGGGAAGGGGAGTTTAATCTTTTGACTTCCCAATGTCAAATGCTTGTCCCCACTCTTTGTCACTTGGGTATTACTGACCATAGAATGCTCTGGGATGCCTCTAACAGCAATACAGGCCACAAAGCAGAGCCCTGAGATGATCTTCTCCACCTAAAAAGCTGAAAATACTTCCCAAACATGTTCAAAAATCTCTCATCCCAGAGAATCCAGCTCTGCTGTCCTTCTGGACTTAAGACTTCAAAAATTCCAGTGAAGAATTTCTGCAGATCCCTCTGCCTTTGGCCCTACAACTCCAAAATAAACCCAAAGATCTGACTTCTTACTTAGGAGGAAGATGGGAGAAGAACATAAATGTGTGTGTCAGGAAAAACAAAATATCTATTAGCTTCTTAATAAATTACCTACCACTCTGACTCCAAAGCATTCAGCATTTGGAGCAGATGCTAATGCTTTGAAAATAGGGCTGCCTTCCCTTCTTTTTGTAGATAAAACATGAGAACGCTAGTAGGAGGGAATTACACTGCAGAATGAGGAAACATTAATGGAATCCATTGATATGGAAGCCACTAGCTATTGAAGCCACTGGACCACCCCAGAGAACTCAGACAGCTTTCTGCAAAGGATGCTATGGACAAGGAGGTGAGAGGAGAGGCCTGTCCTTATCCAGGGCTCCTAAGACTATGGAACAGCTTCCCCTACAGAGACAATGGACGTGTGCCCACTAAACTGTGGGCAGTCACCATGGTCACACATAGGGAGAAAGGAGGCAGTGGAGACATGTTTGGTGGCCTTAAAAGCTCTCTTCTGGCTGGGCATGGAAACTACATCTGTATTCCTAGCATTCTGGGAAGGAGAGATACCAGTTGTATCTGGATTGTCAGGGTGAAATGAGTTCCTTATAGAGTGCAGAGAGCTCAATGAATGTTAGGTATGAACATTAATATTGAAATATCTCAGCTGTTGTAAGCTTAGAATTTAATCCCAGTGGAGATAGCAAGCTGTGTTCAGGGAGAATAATTCACTTCCTCATGGCACAGCAGAGAAGGGTAGGTTGAGTTGCTTGGTGAACAAATTGTCTAAGGGCAGACCACAGAGACGACGTGAGACGTGGAGCTTAGTACGCATACCCTGTCCATGCCTGAGCAAGGACCTATGGTCTTGCCACTGTGTAGAGCCAGGCTGGAGAACAGAGGCTCCTAATATTGAAAGCAAAGTCAGAACAGGGAAAGCCTGATGGGAAGGGTTAAGAAACCTGATTATTACTTTAAAATGAGGCTGTGGACTAGGATTATAACATGCCTACTAGGAAAGTGTCCCTTACCAGCTAAGAGGGAGTTTTTACATCCTTGTGAGTGTTCGGCAAGATAGAGAGATTTCACCACCAGCAAAGGAGAGAAAGCCTTGGCCATGACAATCCCACTCCCCACGAAGTCCTGTGTGGGACCCAAGCTTTCACCCTTGGTGTCTGTCTCCAACATCCCCTCTGACCTCACATTCGAGGCCACACTTTGCAATATTGTCAGTTGTCACTTATCATTCAGGGTGAGGAAGTGGAACCCCAAGGTTTTCGTGAAGAATGGATGACATCAGTCAAAGAATAGAGAACACCTGCAAGGTGACAACATATGAGACCCCCTCCACCTTCCATGCCTCAGAAATCTATCCTAGACAAAAAGTTGAGGCAGCTGCCAACTACAGCCATGTCCATATGGAGTAGAGTTGTTTCAGAAATCAGCTTCCCACCCTGAGCTTCTCTCCAGCCCATAAAGTGGAGCCCATCCTGGGTGAACCAACCCTGGGCCTGCATTTGGCAACAGGAAGATCAGGTGGGCATGCAGGGAACAAGAGATCAGGTTCAAATTCTGGCAGCTCCATGCTGGGTGAGGAACACTCATGGCAATAGTCAGGGCAGTTTGATAGAAGGGCCAGGGCTTTCTCTGCTACTCAGCATTTGGATATAAGGTTTCATAGCAACTAAAATTCATCAAGGAAGCTACCATGCTTTCTGTTCAGAGATAATCAAGGCTCTCACAGGTGTATTCAACATACCAGTACATGGCACATGCACAGTTCTCCCTTTCCATAGAAAGGCATTTTTTTTTTTTTTGAGACAGAGCCTCAAGCTGTCACCCTGGATAGAGTGTCGTGGCATCACAGCTCACAGCAACCTCCAATTCCTGGGCTCAAGCGAGTCTCTTGCTTCTGCCTCCCAAGTAGCTGGGACTACAGGTGCCCACCACAACACCTGGCCCTTTTTTGGTTGCAGCCGTCATTGTTGTTTGGCGGGCC
>CAUYON010163935.1:0-29361 GCA_963573935.1 Arctocebus calabarensis | reverse complement strand
TAAGACACCCAATGAGATATTCTTACTAAAATAAAGAGAAACTCCTTTCGGTGACTGCAAATAAACCCAGAAGAAACATTTATTTAAAAAGGGATTAAGGCGAAAGAGAAACAGGGGACTGTGCTAAGGAACCAAAAAAAAAGAAAAAAAAGAAAGAAAAGAAAAACTGTAAGTACAGGGGAAAGAAATACAGAACTCTTTTCTTCTTTCCTCTAAACATCACCATAGCTGTGGAAGAGGGCGGTTTGGTTGCTTATTATAATTTAAATTATAGGGTGGAGAATAAGCATTCCCTGAAGACACAAGGTAGAAGTGGGGAGAGAATGAATGGCAGGGAGGAGGCAGTGAAGGAGCAGAGAAGGAGGTGGAGGAAGGCATAGCCCAAAGGAAGCTGGGAAGGCATCGCCCTGCTCAGATGACGAGGAAGACGTGGTCCCATCTAGACCTGGGACCTTTGCAAGGGTTGAATAAAGGTCGAAGTTAGACAAGTGTCCCTGAAGACAGTCCACAGGTAGGGATTTCCTCGAAATGGCTTGAACCGCCCGGTCAAATTTTTTTCATATGATTTTCATTCCATTTTCATCATCTGTTATAACATAAAATTTCATCAACTGTAAATGTCAGTTCTTCCCTTTATTATTTGCTAATGTCATAAAAATCTGAATTGTTTGCTTTGTTAAAGGGCTTGCTGGGCATTGACTTTTCCTTATTTGTACTTTGCTACCCCAAATGTGTGGGATTTATTTATTTTTTAAAAAAAAATAACATCCCTTCTGAAATGGGATTTAAATAACAGAGCAAGGTTTGCCATTATCATAAATGTATAAAGTGCTTTGTGAGTAATAAAATGGATCATGGATTCAGGATAATTCAAACTGAAATGTTATGTTCAGTATCAAGATTACATTACGTTAATGCAGTTCATTTTAAATGGTTTAAAGGCCATCAGATGCATGTGAAAAGAATCTGTATCATAACTTAGAATAAATAGACTGAGACATTTGTTTATAATGTCAGTGCTAAACAAATCTATTACTACATTTCTGCATGTAGCGTTATATTACCACTGCTATTAAACAAACAGAGCATGAAGATAAATTATAGCTTTAATTATAAACATTACCTTTGCGTATTTATTAATTTAAAATGGAACAATGTTCAATAACCTAAGGTTATTTATATCAGCTAACATTTTAATTAACTTTGTTGTATTTATGTGACTTGGTAATTGTTGCTACCAGGCACATGTAGCTCCTTGAATAATGGAGGCAATCTAACCTATCCTGTGAATATTACCCATTAAATGAGATGGTAACATTGTAACTCTTGCCAGAGAGTCTAACTCTCCTGCGCAGGCTAAGGGGGGGATGCTGAGGCTGCAGAATGTGCCTTTCTCCTTGGAAACCACCAATGAGGAGCACCTTAAATTCCTGGATAGTCTGTAAAGAAAGGTGGCAAAGGCACGGGGAATTATCTGGGGAATGAAGACATAATAAGCATCTTTCAAAGAGGTTGAACTAGAGACCCCAAATCACTGAACACATGGACAGAAACCATGGTCCTTCCTCGGTCGTGTCCCAGTTAAATATACCCATCGTAGGCAGGAGTCTCTGCCTCCAGATCCAGACATGCAAAGACTATCACAATGTTGTATATTTTGTTAATCAGCTGAGTTTCCTCCCCTCAAGCCCCAGCATTGCATGTGGTTGGTGGGAACCCATTCTCAGTCTTTGCTGGAGTGGCATTCACAATTCAAAAAGTGGAACAAAAAAAAGGGATGAGCTCTAGACCCCAACCTGTCATGTTTCTGCAGATAATCTCTTTGCCTGTTTTTTTGGTTGGTTTCTTGGAGCCTGGTGGCCATTCACTTTGATACCACAGAAGGCCTGTGAAAGTCACGTGGTGCCTGAGAACCGTCTTCTCCCTGGGAGACCAGGGGGCTCACACCTGCCTCCCGATGTTTCAGTCAACCATTGTTGCCAGTGGCCCCAGGGGATTCTCATACTGCATTTTCACTGTGCCTTTTCTATATTTAGGTGCACAAATATCATTGTGTTACAATTGCCTACAGGGTAGTATGTACTGAGTGCTTTACAGATTTATAGCCTAGGAAACACAACTAGATATTTAGAGGGCTATATACCATCTAGATTTGTGCAACTATACTCCATGATGTTCACACACAATGACCAAATCTCCTAAGAATGAATGTCTTAGAGCGTATCCTCCTCATTAACTGGTGCATGACTGTGGTCATGCCCCTGAGGCCCACAGCCACCGTAAGCCACCTTCTCAGTCCAAACACAGAGGTCTCTCCTCTGTCTAAAGCCAGGGGAATCTCCACTCCCTCCAGCATTCCATAGCTTTCTAGCTCTTTCCTCAAACACCCTTTTTTTGGTCCTTTTTATGATAGACTTGTTAACTCCTTAAAACTAAAGACCATAACATTCACAACATAAAAATGTGCTCCCTGTTCTCCAGGGCTGTAAAGGTTTCGTCTTCATATGCCACCTTGATCCCTAAAAAATGAGGGAAAGAAGAATATGTGACTATGTGGGAATGGGGGTCTTGGAGGCATGGATCTCTCTAAACCTTTGCTCCTTGCGTTTGGGTACCATCACCTCCTTTATTCCCCCAACCCAATAGGGCCTCTGGAGAGGGAGCACTTTGAAGGGAAGAATTGTTTCTATTTTCTAGAGGTTATCTCCTCCTCAAGCCACACATGCCTACAGCCATTTCCTTCCAGAGTATAGCTCAAGAACTCACCACACAGCCAGGCACAGAGAAAATGCATGATATATATTGGTTAAAAATTCCAAACAGATAAAAAGTAATGAGTTTTCCACAACAACAAAACAAATAACCCAATCCAAAAGTGGGCAAAGAACTGGAATAGACATTTCACCAAAAAAGATCTACAAGTGCCTAATAAGCACAGGAAAAGTGCTAAATACCACTCATCACTATAGAAAAGAACATCACAGTCATACTGAGACACCACGTCACCCAGGTTAGGCTGGGTACTATAAAAACATGTAGATAATAACAAGTATATACAAGGAAGTGGAGTAATTCAAACCCTAAAAAGAAGTATCATGTAATTCAGCAGTTCCACTTCTGAATACATAACCCAAAAGAATTGAAGGCAGAGTCTTGAAGAGATACGTGTATACCCATGTCAGTAGTAACATTCATGGTAGCTAAAAGGTGGAAGCTGAAAGCTACTGTGAATGATACTACTGACATGGGTATACATGCCTATCAGGTTGCCTATCCCAACTCCCTCTCAAGAGTTTACTATGAAACCAATATACAATCACCCCCACTTCCATATGAAAGCTATAACCCAACTACAGCCAAGATGAAGGGGAAAGGGGAGGGGGAGGATGGGTGGAGGGAGGGTAGTTGGTTGGACCACATCTATGGTGCACTTTACAAGGGTACACATCAAATCTACTAAGTGTAGAGTATAAATGTCTTAACACAATAATTAAGAAAGTACAGTGAAGGCTATGTTAACCAGTTTGTTGTAAGTATTTCAAATTACATAAAACCAGCACAGTGTACCACAAAAATTCATTAATGTACACAGCTATGATTTAATTTAAAAAAAAAAAGAGATGAGTGGATAAATAAAATGTGTGTACATACAATGAAGTATCATTCCACCTTTAAAAAGGAAGGAAATTCTGACATATGCTACAATGTATACGAAACTTGAGGATGTTAGGCTAAGTGGAATAAGCCAGTCACAAAAAGACAAATACTGTATAATTCCACTTATGTGAGATAGGAAGAGTCGTCAAATTCATACAGATAGGAGTGGAGAGGTGATTGCCAGGAAGAGGGGGGAAAGTGGAGTTACTATTTAACACAGCAATTCTCAACTTGTGGGTCGTGACCCACAGGAACTGTATTAAAGGGCTGTGGCATTAGGAAGGTTGAGAACCACTGGTTTAATGGGTAAAGAGTTTCAGTTTTACAAGATGAAAAGAGTTCTAGAAATGGAACTCAACATTATGAATGTATTTGATACCACTGAACTGCATACTTAAAGTTGGTTATGACATTAAACTTCGTGTTATGTGTGTTTTACCACAACAAAAAATAATAAATTAAAACCCCTGTCCCCCACTGTGTGAAAAAATCAACTCTAAATGGATTAAAGACTTAAATTTAAGACTTGAAACTATGAAAACACTAGAAGAAAACATAATGGAAACATTTACGACATTGGACTGGACAAGACTTCAAAAGCAAAAATAGACAAATGGAATTATCTCAAACTAAAAAGATTCTGCAAAATGAAGGAAACAATCAACAGAATAAAGAGATAATCTACAAGATGGGAGAAAATACTTGCAAACTATGCCTCTGACAAGGAGTTAATATCCAAAATGTATAAGGAACTCAAACAACAGAATAGTGAAAAAATAAATAACCCAATTTAAAAATGGGCAAGGGATTTGAATAGGCATTTTTCAAAAGAAGGCATACAAATGGGCAACTGATACATTTAAAAAAAATATTCAGCAACCCTGATTATTAGAGAAATGCAAATCAAAAAACACAATGAGATATTACCTTCCCCCACTTAGAATGGCAATTACCAAAAAGACAAAAATGGATGTTGGCAAGGATATGGAGAAAAGGGAACTCTTACACATTGTTGGCAAAAACGTAAATTAGTACAGCCACTATGGAAAACAGTGTGAAGAGTCCTCAGGAAAGTAAAAATGGAGCTACCACGTGATCCAGCAATCACACTAGTTGGTATATACCCAAAGGAAATGAAGAGATGCCTGCACTCCCCTGTTCATTGTAGGACTATTCGCAATAGTCGAGACAGGGAATCAACCTCAGTGCTCATCAGTGGAACAATGGAAAAAGACAACGTTGTATATGTACACAGTGGAATACTATTCAGCCATAAAAAAGAATGGAATCCAATCACATGCAGCAGCGTGTATGAACCTAGAAAACATAATTAAGTAAAATAAGCAAGCACAGAAGGACAAATACTTCATGATCTCACTCTTTTGTGGAATCTAAAAAATAGAAGTGGGAGTAGAATGGTGGTTACCAGAAGCTGGGGAGGGGAGGTAGAGGGGAGAACTGGTCAATGGGTGTAAAGTTACAATTAGATGGGAAGGATAAGTGTGGTGTTCTATTACACTGTAGGGTGACTACTGCTAATAATAATGTATGGTGTATTTTAAGTTAGCTAGAAAAGAGGATCTAAAATGTTATCACCACACACACAAACATATCAATGTTTGATGTGATGGATGTGCTGACTACCTTGATTTGATGATTGTACGATGTACACATGTATGGAAACACCTCACAGTACCCCATAAACATGGGCAGCTACTATGTGTACATTATAAACACAACTTTAAAAATAAAAAAATTTTTTTGCAGTTTTTGGCCAGAGCTGGGTTTGAACCTGTCACCTCTGGTACATGGGGCCGGGGCCCTACTCCTTTGAGCCACAGGTACCACCCATAACAAATCTTTTAAAAATGTAAAGACCTCCACAATAGGGATCGGCCAGCCCTAATAGCTAACACAACCTGCAACGAGGATTGTCTGTCCAGTCTCTAAGATTCTGGGTATTCATTCATGGAACAGCGTCAATAATCTCTTCCTTACTCACCTAACCAGAAGATCGGTATATCCAAAGCCATGACTGATACAAAGGCACTTGGGCAGAAATGATATCCCATCCCAATGAAAGGAGTTATTTTACTACTAATAAAACAACAACAACAAACTTTTCAGGAGATTTCCTAAAATAGAGTTAGGAGGTTGAGGCTTCTGTGCTACTTTGAAATGTCTTACTTTTTTATCAGGGTTGAGAATTTCTGGGACTACTCAGTCTAGATTATTCCCTGCTTACTGAGACATGTATTAAAAGCCCATTACTTTTCCAGAATGAATAAAAATATTGTGCACCTACCCAGGCATGGAGGTGGGCTCCTGTAGTCCCAGCTACGTGGGAGGCTGAGGCAAGAGAATCGCTTGAGCCCAAGAATTTGAGGTTGCTGTGAGCTGTGACTCTACAGAGGATGACATAGTGAGACTCTATCTCAAAAAAAAAAAAAAAGTGAACCTTTCAAAGCCCCTCATCCCTTAAAGTTTGGCTCTTATCAGTCTTCCTTCCTCCTCAGAGCCCTGCCTACTCTTCACCTGATAACTGTCCATTTACAGAGTCATTGGTTGCTCAGTCCTGCCTGGCTTCACCCAGTGCGAGGTCCTAGAAGGAAGAGGGGGGCAGGGAAGGGAGAAGCTGGGTGCTTCTTGCCTCTGCCTCTGCCTTCGCTGACAGCTCCAACAGGCCCTCATCTCTCTCATGGTCCTAGTTCCCAGCTGGGCAGCCCCTCCTGTGGCTTCCCCTTCTACAGGAGCTCTGGTTCTGGGGCTTTGGCACTGCAGTCTGCTGACTCCAGTGCAGAGCGTGATTCCTCCGCTCTTGGGAGTGGTGAAGCCTTTCTATTGTTGCTACTCTCTGGGTCGCCTCAACTTACTCTGCCTGTAACAAGGAGCAGGAATTGTTTTCTGCCTTCTTTACATACTGGGCATTGCTGTGGTCCAGAAATGCCAAACCTCTGAGTCCTTGGCTCACCTATTCAGCCTTGAACTTCGTGACATAACAATTTTGCCGTATTCATAGGAGAGCTGTTCTATGTGAAGCAGCTCAGAGTTGCAAATAACATCATGGGAATATTACCATAACTTTTATTTTAAAGTCCGTATTGTATTTTAAGATTATTTGCCATAAATCTGAAGTCTGAACCTACTGGTATGCTAAAAAATACTGACTTAATGTAAAATTATTTTGCTACAATATTGTTATCTCAGTTCAAAATTTAACTAAAAATATAAAACCCAAGTGATTTCTACATAGTCAATTGAAATGTAAAGGTAACTTGTGTGTCATTCTAGACATATAGATAAAATGCTAAAATAAAATAAAGCCTACTGTTTGTTTTTTGCAACTCTCCCAACCCCTTTTGAACCAAGCTGTCCTCATTTACTTCTTCTGTTGGATTACCCAGCATTGGTTCTATCTTCTGAGCAGAATTTGAATGGCAGCTTCTGACTGCTAAGCAAGAAGGGAAGAATTGAGAATGCAAATTAGGGATCTCCAACATGCAAGGGTTATACAGAACAGGAGTCCCAGAAGGACATGGAAAGGGGGCCATGAGGCAGGAACGCACGCAGAAAACCCCATCCAATGGTCCTGCAATTCTTCCTCTTTCTCCCACAACAAATTTATATTTTTGTCAGCACTTCTAAGGAATACAATTTTTAGGAGCCAAAAGAATACATGGTGGAGTGGTAGGGAGGAATTTGGGGGATGCCTCTCAAACTCTTTCATAGGAACATGGCTACCAGCCAGCACCCAGGACACTGTCTCTTGGAAACGAGGCACCCTCAGCCGGATATAATATTTAAATTGGTGGCTGGGCCTGGCTGTGTTTATAATCTTAATAACACACCAGCTTCATCAAGTCAGGCTTACTACCTTAGCTATCATTTAATTGCCTGTGGTTTATATCTTCCACATTCAGTGGTTGTAGGATTGAAAACTTAACGATTGAGTCACTTAAGTAAGATAAAAAAGAAGAAGAAGACAAATATTAACACACATTGCATGAGAAATTTAAATTAAATAGAGTAATTTTACATTTCATTAGACTTTTTCCCCAAAACTACTGAATAAAGCTTGGCCACACGTGCTGGGGAAGAATTCTCTATGCTGAGTTTAACTGTGCCTTTTTCATCCCATCAATAAATCTGCATAGCAGTGCTTGTAAAATCATCTAACTAAGTGCACCTCATTAACCTATATTTATCTGTGTTGAGTACCTGGAAAACTGATGTTTCTAGAATTGATTATCTCCCTCCAGGTGAGTTTCTAAGAACTCCGGGCTAAGAAGACTTTAATAGATCTGTTGACATTTCTCAAGGATTTTAAATTCCAGTTCCCCTTCCTTGACCACTAATTCTCATCCCCTTGACTTATTCCTGTGGGAGTTTAAAATCACTTTATCTTTGCCCCCAAGCAGAAGCTGTGACCTCACAGGGAACTTTGACCTCTCCAGAACCAGCCCAGAGCTTCTGCAGCCCATCAAAGTGGTGTGGTGTTCCCAGTGACAGATGACACTTCCTGCGATCTGGAAGTGAGTCAAAATTAACTGTGCTTTCAGGAACTGTGCAGTGTCAACAGGCTGAAGAAAAGAGAGAGTCCATAAAATAGCCACTGGCTCAGTCCATGGCAGCTCCAGCTTCCTGGGCAGTGTCCATGGCTGACCTAGCAGCAGGTGGACACTCCAGGAGCACAGGAGCCCGCTCTGTTCACTACAGCACTCAAACACTGCTCAGAATGACTGAGTTAGTGAAGTTTGATTGTTACCAATTTAGGATACAGCAGAACCTCTGTAAGTTGACCACCCAAGAGACCATAACAAACTGCTTAACTTATGGAGGTGGTCACCATAAGAAATTAGGCCTACTGTACTGATATCTACATGCAGGACATGTCTGGTCTATGAAAATTAGGTCAACCTAAGGAGGTGGTCAATGTAGGGAGGGGGTCAACTCTGAAGGCTCAATTTTAATATTAACATTTGAATGGAACTACCATACGCAGACTACAAACTTTCCATTCTGAAGAGACTTAGACATCTTTGTTCCTGACTTTGGAGGCAATTATAGCATCGAATTCAGACAACCTACTCTACATGTAAAAGTCAATAACTTCAATTCTCTAAGATTCAATTTCCTCATCTACAAAATAAGAATAATCATGGAAGACACATTATGTGGCCATAAGGGTTAAATGACATAATACATATGTTGAGCGATAAAAAGAACGATCAGCCCTCCATACATGTTAACTATTATTATCCAGGTCAGAGAATTTGATTTAGTTTAGATTTTTTTTTTTAATGAAAGCTATTTGTTTTTTTTCTCCAGGCAAAATCTTGATAGAGAATGAACTTATAATACAAACCAGATTGAAGCAGAATTACCCTCGTGAACACCAGGGGGAATGAGGAGGCATAGAACTCTAACTAGTTCCCTTCTGGTATTCTGACGTGGCTCCAGACTAATCTCCAGTAAAATCTAAGTGTCAGAGCAGTGTTTTTCAACCTTTTTGTATCTCATGGCACACTTAATTTATGTTGGTTTTTTTTTTAAAAAAAAAAAAAAAGAGTAAAGAAAAGAATATGCTTACTGTGCTTTGAATTTCTTTTGAAAATAATTTAATTAATGACCTTTAAAATTTTTCATAGCACACCAGTTGAAAATCATTGTGCTGGAGGAAAATCCAATCCTGTGTTTCCTGGATCACTTCTCTCATTTCCCGGACAGGACACTGTTGCTCAGAGAGAGGAAGTCAATGGCTTAAGATCACACGACAAATTTCTGAGCCAAGTTTCTGGTATCTTTCTATTCACTTTCCAACATTTCCAGAATCTCAAGAGTTGGCAGGACCCTTGAGAGGGGCACAACTAGGCTCTCTGCATCTACAACAGCCCTTCCTGGTGTTGGATGAGCTCATCTGGATTTCTCCATTACTAGGAGTTCTATGCAAGAGAATTCTGGCTGAAATCTGCCTGATTGCAACTTCCACTCACATTCAGTTATGATTTTAGTACTTTATACAATACAACATCCTGAGATGTGGGAAGATGTGTTAGTACCACTCATTTAGCAGGGAGAACACAGCCAAGTCCAATATGATTACCAGTCTTTCTCTGGTCTGTGTAGTTGTGAAAATAAACCAAAATGAATGAGGATAATAACCATACTAGCAGATTTTAGATGATTTAATCAGAAAGGTCGTCTTCATTTTTCCTGTATATGTTGAAAATAATTTCCATAATTAGTGCCACCTCATTCTCAATTAAGAAATCTGTGGGTTTTGGAGGATAATCACATAGGACACTTAGAGAATCTCAGAGTCAGAATGAACAAAGGAAAGATTTGAGAGAAGGGGAATTTCTTCCCTTCTTATCATGATCCATTGACAGGTGAATGGATTAAACAAAATGTGGTAAATATATGCAATAAGGTATTATTCAGCCTTAAAAAGCAAGAACATTCTGATGTATACAACGGTATCATAAAAAAATGATCACTTTTTCCAAAAATATATATACCTCATTTCCTTTTCTTGTCTTATTTTATTGGCTAAGATTTCCAAACATTGAATAATAGTGGTAATTTCCAGCATCTTTATCTTATTGTTTTTAAGGTAACTATCTAGTGTTTTCATGTTAAATATTTTATTTGTTGTTTTTAATAAAAAATAATTTACTTTATTAAGTTAAAATGGTGAATTTAAAAGCTTTCTATAGATTTGAAGGTATCTTACTCAATGTTAAAAAGGAAAAAATGCTGCATTGAATATAGGACCCTCAGTTTTCTGAATAGGATATAAGTTGTGGTATTTCCCTGGACTTGCTAAGGTGAGGAAAAAATACATACTCTTTAGAAAATATTTCAAAAAGAAAAGGTTAAAAAGAAAAAGGATTTCCAAGTAATTCTTATTTAATTCAGAAGTTAAAAGTATACAGAATTAGGCAGCAGCTGATGCTGCCAAAGAGGAGAAATTGCATCATTGAGAAAATTACCTGGATTCTCTTAACCATAATATTTTCACAATTGAAAATTAGGACCATTACCAACTTCTCCCACGATGTTTTCAAGATTAAGTGAGATGTAAGACATCTGTTAAATTTTCTGGTACCTACAAAGCACTCAATATATCTTAGTACTTTTCTCCTTAGTCAAACTCCAGGCACATAACAATCATTGTTTAAATAAGAGAAATATAATCCAGTTTAATACATTTACTCTTAACCTAGATAAAATCAAATTACTCACCATCCATGTTTTTCTACAATAACATGGAGTGAGTACTTTCTAAGTAGCTCTTATGTTCCAAGTACATGGTGATAGTCAGTTTTGCAAGCATTCTCCAACAGAACTGTAACAGTAGATTCTAGATGATATAGTCGGAAAGGATCATTTTTCCTATACATGTTTAGTGCCACCTCATTCTCAACTAGCAAATCTGTGTCTTTTGGAGGATAATCATATAGGACACTCAGAATCTCAGAGTCGGAATGAACAAAGGAAAGACTTGAGAGAAGGGGAATTTCCAACCTTCATATCATGAACCATGTGGGTGTTAATAAATGCGCTTTCATTTTGTTCATGCAAAAAATCACTTATTATACATCTGGTATTTGTTATATGCCTGGCGATGTCTAGGCTTTAAGCATGTAGCAGTAATCAAGAGTGACAAGGTTGCCCTCACAGAGCTTAACTCTGTGCAGGAAACATTTAAAAATGCATAAAGGATTAAACAAGATAATCCAGACAGTGGTAAGTACTATAAAGAAAGCAAAAGAGGATGATGTAATGAAGAGTCCCTGCAAATGGGGAGAACTACTTTAAATAGTTCATGGAGGGCCTCTCAAAGGGTACAACCTACGTGAAGACCAAGAAGAGGTCAATAGTTTGGAGGGTTCAGGTGAAATTGTGATCTAGTGGGGAAAATGTACAAAGATCTAAAGGAAGGAAAGAGACTGGCATGTTATAAGAATACACAGAGGACCAACGTGGCCTTTGGAATAAGAAAGTGTCATTTGTAATGTGCCTGGATTTGCCGCATGTCAACTCAAGATCCATGTGTGGTCACAGGTCAGACTATATCAGTCTTCTGCTCATAATCCTTCAGGAGCATCTTCAGAATAAAGGCCAAAGAGCCTCAGTGCTCTCCGCATTGTCCCCCGGTGCCTCTCTGACCTCCTGTTCTACTGATTTTCCCTTCTGTTCATGCCACTCCAGCCACTCTGGCCTCCTGGCTGTTCCTATGGCATGTCGGGCAATCATCTACCCCAGAATCTTTGCACTTACTGTTCCTGATATCTGGAAATCCTTTCTCCCAGTCACTCCCCTAGCTCCCTCTTTTGCCTCCCTGAGGACTCTACTCAAAAATCATATTCTCAGAGAGATCCTTCCTATCAGCTTTCCTGGAGGCTCGTGTCTCAGTCTGATCTTAGTTATGTGTCTAAATTTCCCTAACATACTGTTGGTTCACATTAAAACTATGGGCAACAAAACTCTGGGGCCTCTTTTCATATGAGGAATTTACCTCATCAGTCAAGAGTCCTTCACTTTAATTTTGGAAGGTGGAAATATAGTTAATGCATAGTCCTGTCATCTTCTTGATGCGGCCTACTCACTGTTGCTTGTACATTTTCACTTTCTCATCCTGTATGCCATGACTTCTTCTCAGCAAAGGATTGGTCATAAATATGATGAAAACAAATTCTCTCTCCCTCCTTCGAAGTACTCAGTGTATAGAACCAGATAGCCCAATGACAGAACCCTGGCTTGACATTGCCAAGAATTAATCCACTCTCTTCCATTGTCTTTTTTCAATGGACAATAAGAATCAACAACTTTAAGGATCATCTTTACCCCACAGAGTTCCAATTCTACATCTCAAGTCTTGGGCTCTCATGGAGATTCCATATTTATTTATTAAACTATTTATTTGATGTTTCCATGTAGATATTCGAGAGACATCTCAAACTTAGCCTATCCATAAACCCACTCTTTTCCCAGTCCTCTTTACCACAATAAAAGGTATTCCCATCATTTTCTCAAGCTAAAAATCTAAAAGTCACCCCTGATTTCTCTCTTTTCCTAATTCAATTCTATTCATTAATGAGCCCTGGGGATCAGCTTTACCCATTTCTCTTCATGTCCTCTCCTGCCTCCTGGTCCAAACAAGCATCTTCTTCCACCTGGAACAGCATCTATCACCTTTCTTCCAGCTTATGCTAATTCATTCTCAACCACCAGAGTGATGAAAACAAAACAAGACAAACAAGACCACATGCATGTTGCAGTTTCTTACCTAAAACCCTGCAACAGCTTCCTATCTGCAATGAGATTCAAGTGGAAATCTTTAGGTTATCTTCAAAGCCCAACATAACCCATGCTCTGCCTCTCCCCTTTCCACTCTCCCCTGCAGCCTCCTTAATTTCCAAGTTGCTCCTTAAGGCCTCCAGGCTCATTCCCTCTATACTGGCCCTCAAGGTAGTTCTTTGTTCTTTACCTGGCTGGCTTTTCTTAACTTTCAGATCTCAACTAAAATGGCTTTTTCTTTCTTTTTTTTTTTTTCAGAGCCAGTTCCTTGAGCCAGTTCAATGATTTTTCAATCACATCTTTTACTTAAATTCCCTTCAGAGGAGATGACGTGTTCATCTGTGTGTTGACTACTACCCCTCAGACAGAATGGAAGACCTCTGGGGACAGGGCCAAGTCTGATTCGTTTGGTGGTGTGCCTCCAATCCTGGGGGAGTGCCTGCCAGATAGCAGCTTCTGAATACATTCTGATGATACCGCAGAGCACTCCTCAGCCTGCAGGTCCCCACCTTGTCCACGAGGGCATCCCAAGAAACCAGGCCAAGGGATGTTAAGATGTGCTGATCTGCGGCCTCTCTTGGACTACCAGTTTAATAATCGTATTTTTTTAAAAAGAAAGAAATGAAACTAGTTCTGCATCGCTTATTAGCTCCTGATCTTTGCATCCTTTACTTAATGCTAATAAACTAGCCATTTAATACTCTATTTTTCTTCATTGGTTTTTTTTTAATTACAAAAGTAATGCATCCTCATTGAAAGAAATTCTAATGGCACAAACATATAAAGAAAAAAATGACATCTGTGTTCTCTTCCTCTTCTCCTTCCCAGATGTAACTGCTGGTCACATCTTGAAGAATATCCCTCTTTCTTTATGTATATGCATACACATAGAGAGAGATGTGCTCCTATACAAATGTGGCTTTAAGACAAAATGAGATACGTGTGTGTTCACTTACCATATGGTAGGCATCTTTCCATGCCCATAGATATCAATCTACTTCATATTCATTTGATAGCAATAATTCTAGAATTCCATTGCATTAATGAACTTATTCATTCAAAATATGCTTACTTATTCTATGAGTAAAGACAAAATAAGAATAGGGAAATCCTGATAATCATCACAGCCTAATAGAGAATATGTGCAGTTTATGATCTTATTCTCCTTACTTTTACGAGTATTTGAAAGTTTCCATAAAAGTTAAATTTAAGAAGTACTTAGCAAAGTTCAAATTTAGTGGTGAATTACTGAACACTTTCTTCTGAGATCATAAGCAAAATAAAAATGCCTGGTACCACCACTTCTATTCAACCTTATAATAAGGGTCCTGAACACCATGATAAGGAAAGAAAAGAAAAATCCTATGTACTCAGTTCTGATATGAGGACAATTAAGGTTCTAGTACACACTGGGGGTGGGGGATGAGAGATGTGGAAAGGGAAAAGAGGAAGGGGTGGGAGAAAAGGGGTATGGTATACCTTTGGGGGACAAGACACAATTATAAGAGGGTCCTTGTCTAACAAAGGCAATCAATGTAACCTGGTTCTGTGTACCCTCAATGAATCCCCAACAATAAAAAAAAAAATTTAAAAAGAAGAAATAAAATATTCTTTCATGAATGACATAATTTCATACATGGAAAATCCAAAAGTGCATATAAAATATTACAATTAATGAATTGAGCAAAATCTTGGGTCACAAAGTTATTACACAAAATTTGATTATATTATTATACAATAGCAATAAGATACTAAAAACATTATGAATAAATAGAATGAAATATATATAAGTCTTCTGTGGTGAAAACTACATAACACTGAGAGAAATTAAGATAGCTAAAAAGAAATTACTTAAAAAGCACTTTTACATTACATGACAGATGCTCAGCTAGGCAGGGGAAGTGGTGATAAGTAAAAACAGACACACTTCCCACCCTCTTGAGCTTGAAGTCTAGTGAGATAACCAACACGCATTAGATCATCATGAGCCCCCATTCACTATTGCAAATGCAGGAGGAATTAAAGGGAAAGCGCAATTATTGTGCATGAGGCCTTGGGACAGGGAATTTGACCCAGTCAAAGAACAAGGGAAGACTTCTTGGGCTGACCCCTAAAGGAAGACAATGAGTTAAACAGATGAAGAGAAAAGAACACTCCCAACAGAGAAAAGAGCCTATGCAAGGACTTTGGGCAAAGAGTAAATAGGAACCGAACCAGCCATGGTTCCATTGCTCATGCTCATGGTTATCTAATGCATGTTAGTGTTAATGGTTACTCAGGCCAAGTTGGTAGACTGTCTGCCCAAGAGGCTGCAAAGATTCTCTTTCCCTGGGTATAATCCCCCACGTGGTCTCAGGGCTAGGTCATGTGATTTGTTTTGCTCAATGGGATAAGAGCAAATGTTGATGCAAGCAGAGTCAAAAAAATACCATGCACTGACACTTTCTCTCTCTTGCTGCTCTTAGAACCCCAGGGCCACCAGGTAAATAAGCTTGGGATAGCCTACTAGAAGAGGAGTGACCACACTGGGCAGAAAGCAGGTGTCCCGGCAGAGGACCTCCCAGACCATCCAGGATGCCAGACACCAGTTACGTGAGAAAGATCATCCTAGACCACACAGCCACAAGCCACAATGGAACTTGGCCTTAGACATTAGAGAGCCAGAGATCCACCAAGCCAGCCCAGACTGGAAGAACTACCGGGCAGCTCATAGAATCCTGAGATAAATAAAATGGTTACTATTTTAAACCACTACATTTGGAGTATTTGTTAACAGAAAAAGCTAACCAATGCAGGTCGACTGCAGTTTTCTGGTCTTTATAAGCTGTGCTTTAGGAAATGTCTTTGCATGCCCATCTTGGTATGCTCGACAGATGTCAGTCCCTCGTAATCAGCACAATTGTTATAAAGGCCAATTAGGACCCTGCACAGATGAGGAAACTAAGACACAGCTAAATTAAACTGAAATACCAAACTCACACATGCAGAAGGAGATACTTGGAATTAGTAGTCAGGTCTTCAGATTCCAGTACCACACTCATTCAAATTCATCATCTTCTTATCTCGCCATTAGAGAAAAGGCAACACATTTTTCAAAGTCAAAAATTAAGAAAGTTCAAATTCAGTTTGCTAGGTTACTACCAGCCTACATTGTTTTTTAACCTGTGCCCTGTAATCCTAACAACAAACCTGATCTTGTCAGGCTTTTAGAAAGAGAAAAGCCTGAACAAGAAAAGTCCACTGGGGAGGTGGGCTCCAATTTCAGCCCAGGAATATTGCTGTCCCTTAGAAAACAAACCTGTAATAGACAACATTTCCTTCACATGATTAGTCCAATGCTAGCCACAAACCACGAAGGGTGAAACAAAGATTATGAATCCTCTTCAAGAGGGAATGATAAGGTTTTTGGTTTTGTTTTTTTGTTGTTTTTTTAATTTCGTCCTGTCTGAGGAATGACAAAAATACTATTTTCCTGGAACTTGGAAGGAGAGTTCAGAAGACAATATGAATTTCAGGAAAATATTTTTGCCATTAATTATGTCATAAGCAAAAGAGTAAAATAAACTGTTTATTATCACATATAAAATGCTTTTGATCAGTCAACTGAAAAACTAATTTCATTTTCTCATTACACTGCCTCAGGCATCCTTTAACGTCAATTTTTATTATAGCAAAAGCAAGGAAATTAAAATGATCAGTTATGATGCAGAAAGAAACATTTGCTTCAAAATTTTTAAAAGTAAGAATAATGAAGCCATGAACCTCTTCATCATTCATGATAATCACAACTCATCTGGAGAGGGCAGAATTATTCTCTAAAGGGCCAGAGGTCCATAACGCCAAAACCTTCTTGCTGAGCCCATAGAACCCTCAGGGTTGGTCAGCACTGGGAGACGTTTTTATGTGTCTAGAAGAAATTGGGTTAAATTTTCAACCCAATTAGATCAAATTTCCGCAGCTGGATCAGGATGCGAGGGGACTCTGTTTATACCCAGAGAAGCTAAAGAGAAAGCTATCCAAAGGGTAGGGAAAGCATGGGCTTGGTCTCAGTCTTTTTTGGCCCAGCAGTTGATATTATGGAAAGAGTAATGACTTTGAAAAAAGCAAGAAGTAAAATGGCAGGTTCTCCGAACTTGGCCTTGCCCCTTATAAACTATCCAGTCATGGGCAGCATTCTCAGACTCAGTCCCCTGACACCCCATGTTATAAAACGTCAACAGTGGCCAGGTGCAGTGGCTCATGCCTGAAATCCTAGCACTCTGGGAGGCTGAGTAGGAGGATCCCTTGAGCTCAGGAGTTTAAGACCAACTTGAGCAAGAGTGAGACCCCGTCTCTACTAAAAATAGAAAAACTAGCCTATAGTCACTGGGCACAGTGGCTCACGCCTATAATCCCAGCACTGTGGGAAGCTGAGGAGGGAGAATTACTTGAGCTCAGGAGTTCAAGACTCGCCTGAGCAAGAGTGAGACCCCGACTCATGGAAAAAATGGAAAAACCCAGTCAGGTGCCATGGCAAGCACCTGTAATCCCAACGGCTTCTGGAGGCTGAGGCAGTGGGATGCCTACAGCCTGAGTCTGAGGTTGGAGTGAGCTATGACGCCACTGCACTCTGCTCAGGGGCATAGGGTGGGACTCTGTCTCAACAACAACAAAAAACTGGCCTATAGTCCCAGCTCCTGAGGAGGCTAAGAGAATCACTTGAGTCCAAGATCACTTGCTCTGAGCTATGATGATGACACCCAGGGCAACAGAGTGAGATTCTGTTTCAATAGATAGATAAATAAAAATAACATCAACAAGGGCAAGTAAGTGAAAGCACTTGGGGTTTTTTGTTTTTTCTTTTGTTTTTTTTTTTCTTTTTTAGGTTGTTTAATTTTTAATTTTATTTTAGAGATATGGTCTTACTCTGTTACCCAGCTGAAGTACAATGGTGTGATCATAGTTCACTGCAACTTTGAACTGCTGGACTCAAGCAATTTTCCTGCCTCATCCTCCTAGTAGCTGGGACACTAGGCACAGGCCACCATGCCCAGATAATTCTTAGATATTTTTGTAGAGATAGGGTCTCACTATATTGCCCAGGCTATTCTTGAACTGCTAGTCTTGTATGATTCTCCTGCTTCAGGCTCTGAAAGTGTTTGCTGTCACAGGCATGAGCCACCAAGGCCACCTGTACTGTGAAAGTACTTTAGAAAGTAATAATCAAAGGCCGTTTAACAATGATTGTTAAGGTAACAGAAAGACTTGAATGGGATGGGCCTGGCACTTGGTTGCCCCCCCAGGGGAGTCATAAGAACACTGCTTTTGGCTACAAGAAGAAGAAGCAATTCTGGGGAAGAGGATGGTGGGAAGGGAGAAAGACAATGGCGTGGACAATGGCGTGATGGCAGAGCTGCTGGCCCCTCCCCAGCCTGAACGATCTGATTGACAGTCCTGGGCAAGGAGGAATGGCAAACTCTAAGAGTCGTGACTCTGTGAGACTTGGAGTGAAAGCCCTAAGACCAGGCGTGGATGGCAAGATGGTTAGGGGGCTTGGTCCTCTCTGAGCTAGTGCTCCTCCCCGCACTGTGCTGCCAGCCTGGTACAGTTCCACGTCATAGAGCAGAGGTGGTGACACATGGTGCAGGCAGAAGGAAATGAGGAACCTTGCCCTGGAGTACACAGAACTCCCTGCCTTCAATCAGGGGATGCCTACAAAGCTCGTGTAGCCTTCCCTTTTCTTGTGACTATTGTGACTGGTAAAAGAGGAAAATCTTAGCTAAGTGTAAGCCACCTGTTCACTCTGGCTACGCGCAGACCCTGTGGAGGAGACAGTGTCCTCTGTAGCCAAAGTTGAACTGACAGCCACAGTTTCTCAACAGAGATAAGGAATTTTGACCCTGTAAGCTCCAAGCAGCTCTGTCTGTAGAAAACACTAAATAATCATGAGGTTCCATTTAGGAAGGATGCCCAGTGTCAGAGGAAGTTCTTCTCGGAGGAAATTTGGCTTAGAGAAGGAAAAAGCTCATTCTGGTTTATAAGACCCAATTCTTGACGACAATCTCCTTCATTTTCCTTCTGCTCTGCCAGACTCAGAGAAATCCGAGTTGGTTGTACCCCCATGACAAATTCCAGGGAAAGACTGGTCTGATACATCAGTAGATCCTAAGGCTCAAATGGTACTATCAGTTAGGCGTCCTTATTTCTCAGTGCCAGCTCTACCCCCAGGCTCCATGTGTAAGTAAGATAGCAGCAGGGGCTCCCATCCAGCATCCTGCTGGCTGTTCACACAAGTTCTGGAGTCAAGTGTCTTTAGCCCTGGATAGCCTGGCGTGGGTCAGGTCTCCATAAGGGAATGGCTACTCCAGGACAATGCAAGATTTTGTTTTTTGGGGTTGTTTTTTTCCATGATATTTTCTCGTTTACTATATGAAAACATTTTTGATCCGTATTTAGAAGTTTTCTGCTGACCCTTCGAATATGTACCACACATGTGGAGTTTCTTGTGTTACCTTTTGTGAACCCAGGATTTTTGAGATCGTAAAGCCAAATTTGGAAACAGAAAGGTCTGAGGTTTGGGTTCTGGCTTTGCTGAAGGCTGGTCCAAGGTATGTGGGGTTTCTTGGTCTTTGATGTCCTTCCCAAATCTATAAATATTTATACAACATTTATTTAATGGAAGCCTAGGGGGAAATGACTTTTAGTTAACAAAAATGTAACATATTAACAGATTCACTAAGTTATTTACTTTCTTTGGCCAAGGAAAGATCAATGGTCTGGGGAAAAAACAGTGAGTTTATTTTTATGTGTTACTTATTGTTGATTTTGCTGTAAGTTATTTTGTGTGTGTGTGATCAAAAATCAAATAATTGGGACGGATAGTAAAAGATGGAAGTTTACCCTGGAAGTGAGAAAAACGTAATCTAAATATTATACCCTCATATTAATTTGAATAAAATTTAGAAAAAAATAAAAAAATAAAATGCTTAACAACAAAAAAGATTTAAATCTTGAATAATGAAATATCTTACTTTTATTACTCAACAAGTACTAGCCATGCTTATTTGATTTTACAATTTTAGCAGGCAATATAGGTGAGTTATTCAAATGAGATAGTAGACACAGGAAGTTGGGCAGGTACTCTTTGTGAAGATTGGTGGAGGAGAAGGAAAGAGACTTTTTTCAAATTGAGAGTGCTGGTTGTGAAGGATTGCATGATGATGTTTGAATTGATTGGTGCATATTACTCAAGTTTTAGCATCCTAAAAAAATTGTCTCCTGAGGAATTGGCCTATTGTTCTGAGATTGCTTGTCACAGATTTCTGTGTATTTAGCATAAAGAAGAACCTGGTAACCAGCAGACATGCAGAATGTAGCATACTTTATCATGTCTGATCCACCATGGATGGCTGGATACAATAACAGTGTTTTGGATGGAAAAAGAAAACATAACCACATTAAATATAGATATTACTATGAGATATATCTTATTTTCAGAAATGTTCAAATGTGAAAAAAACATGCATCCCAGAATTGAGGAGCAGTGGTAGTAAATATGATTATGATTAACCTGAAATTTATTTTTTTTTTTAGAAAATAGGGCATAAACTCATTACATGGCTTCCATGACTCAGAGATTAAAAACAGATGCTCCTTTTTGAGGGTATATAACTTAATTTTAATGAAATAATTTTAGGGAAGCATTTTGAGATTACTTTTCTAAATTGGCTAGAATGTATTATTTTTATACAACATTATCAAGAATTACAATAAATGAGGATTTTTATATATTAAAACAGCATTGAAAAAATTCTAGATAAATCACTTGTAGATATGAACTCTATTTTTTAAAACATAAAAACTGTGCTGGGTCAGACTCTTGGGATGTGTTATGGGATGGGTGATTGTCAATTCTGAAGATTAAATTTTCTCCCTCTCCACACTTCCTCTTCAGTGCTTTTTATTTTCAATTTATTTCAATTAATAAACATGAACTGAATCAGGTACTAGTGCTCTTAGACTTATGTCAATGTATTTTCAGTATGAAACTTAAGAAAATTTTAGGTCCTTAACAGTTTTGTACAATTAAGTTTGCTCTTGTATAATTAATTTTACTTAATTTCTCACACTTTTGGTGAAAACTTTTGTATATGTCACATTTTTTCTTGTGAATGTACATGCCAATTCTGTGCTGTCTGTAGTTCTGCAAAAGGTATTAATATTGTTTGAACAAAGGAAAACTAAAAAAAAAAAATCCAGATTTGTGGAATGTTTTGATCTGAGCATGAAGCCACAATGAATTAATGACATAAAGCCATCCATCAAGGGTGGCTTTAAAACACACACACTCTCTCTCTCTATATATATATACACACATATATATATATGAAATACATGTATAGAATCTTTCATCATCAATTATTTCAGTCTGAAGTTAGATGATTCTGCCCCCCACCCCACAAAAACACACACAGTGTTTATATAAACAGACTGTGAAACAACATTGGAGAATAAAATATGTAAAGACCCAGCTATGCTGCTGGGAGGCACATGGATTAAAATAACAGTAGCTGTTTGGTTCTATTATCAGTTATTATGTACTGCACAGATACAAACTTTTTGGTTTAATTGGCAAGAAAGTTTATTAGGTTAGAAACCAGTTCTTTAAATTATAGTCTTTGCTAAAGCTTAATGCATTTAAGGAAACTTTCTCTGAATTAACTGGTCAAATATTACAGTTTTCTGAAAAAGACCCTACACTTTCATGACAGTAGTGTGAGTTAACTCTTTTTCCTTGGGTGAGGTCTCATGGTGAGGATTCAGTGCACCACTTTGGCTGAGATGCTGTTGTCAATAAATATGGAAATTACAGCTTCCAATGCTGTGGCCTGGTATGAAATCTCATGGGAAATAGCTTCAAACTATGTGATATATTTGAAATTAATTCCTACCCCCTTCCTGAAGTAACCAACTTATATTTACAAGATCTATTATTATTTTTTGGCCATCCAGAAAGATGATTAAATGTAGTCTTATTTTGTAGAAAGAGGCTGTGGCAATAAAAAGTTTCTATTCCATATATTCTCTTTAAAGGATGTGTTTAACAAAGCAGGCTATGATTTGGAGAGTTGAATGAAGTGGGCTGTGCTTTTGTACTTTATAGTTGCTCTCAGACCCTGTTCCCCCGCTTTGGTGTTAGTATTCTCTAATGACTCTCAGCAGAAAATTATGATTGGGGTCTTTCCCTTTGCTGGATGAAGATGGTTTTGTAATGATGGATTTCAGACTCAACCTGTGTTCTCAACCTTGTGAAATCCTGGCAGGACAAAAGTGAAATGTGCCTGTCATTTTCAGATTATTTGTGAAGGAGCCATTAGGGATTTATTATACTGTAAATTTGAAGGGGGCAGCTGTTATTAAGTGGTGAGAAATAGTAGATGAAAAAGTGGTTTGAAAATTTCTATAGATAAAGCAGAGACAGGCAGTGTGCATTTTTTAGAGAACTATTCTTTTTTTTTTTTTTGCAGTTTTGGCCAGGGCTGCAAAACTGAACCCACCACCTCCATTATATGGGGTCGGGGCCCTACTCCTTTGAGCCACAGGCGCCACCCTAGAGAACTCTTCTTAAAGGTCTTGAATTTGCATATGGCAATTGCCTACTGTGGTCAGAAATATCTGATCTACATCTGCTTTGAATTTGCCTCCTGCTATGTCAGTGTCTCTATCTAGGAAGGGCTGTGAGCAGGTCTGGCTGCCCTGGCTGTTTATGGGTCGCCAGGCTCCAGGGGACAAAGGCTGGTTGATATGTTGTTGAGTTTTTCCCTCTTTAGGGACCAGATATTTCTGAGTATCCCTTCTTATCTTTCTATATCATTTGTGGCAAATAGCCTCTTCTATTTAAAAGGTAGTTTACCAGTTGAATAGGACTTCAAGAGATTGTTCATCCAAAGACTTCTGTGGAATTTTTTTAGCTTTTGGTAACTTGACTCTGAAAAAGTCCAAGGTGTGAGTGCCACATCAGAGTTGGAATTCCATGAAAGATGAGGAGCTCTGAGCTGAGCACCCCCAAAAAGTACCATGAGAAAGAGTATGCATTTCTCCATAAAAGAGGCCCATGTACTATGTGGCTCTGCTACATTTGCCTAATTATGTGCAAAGTCCACTTGTCATTAACTGTCATCTCAACAATCCCCACTCTTTATTTTACAGCTAGGAACCCAAAGTTCAAAAAGTTGTAAGTTGATCAGGTTCTCAAATTGAACTATGGTAGGCCTTATAGTTTAACCCGTTCACCTTGGTTCTGTTTTCCCAGGGCACCATGTAACATGGAATGTATGCTTGCTGGGCCTTCCTCCCTCTCCTCTTCCCTGTTTCTTAGTTGATTTTCTGAGCTGCAGCTTCCTTCTTAGTGATTATTTCACTGTGTCCTGGCATTCCTTCAGTGACTGACCTCCTGCTGCCCTTAGCACTATTCCTTCCTGACTTGCCTTCTTGGAGCTCTGACACCCAAGCCTTTAGTATGCTGTTGCTGTGGCTACTTTTCAAAGGATTTCTGTGAATCATGTTACAATGTTCTGGACATCTGTGTTGGAGTGTGGTTATTTCGTTTTGACTTGTTGAATAATTGAGAATGTCAAACTAATTTTCGTAAGAGAGTATGAGTAATAGAGCTTCATAACAAAAGTTCATGGGCTTCCAGAGTTTTCAGAGGGGGCTAGAGAGACTATTGGAATGAGAAAACTGAGGCCTTGAATGGGTGAGCAGGGATGTACACAGTGAAACAGCAGGTTACACTGTAGCGTGGACAGTTACTAGATGATTTGCTGGCTCTTCCTAGAATCATCTTCCTAGAATCTTTTTCCAGACTTTAAATGTGGAAACTTCACCTTTGAGAAAATTCTGTCCCTTGAAAGTGGATGTGATATTATGTTACGGCTACTAGTAAGGGACCCTTTGATGGTGTGTGCTGTGTCACTGTTACCTGCATGACCGTGGGTGTGGTATCCCATGCTCATGATCTGTTATCAGCTCTGCTGTTAGATGCCTTATGCTAACAGCAACACTTCTATGCCTGAGTTCCCAAGCTTCAGGTAGCCTGAAGTGATGTAGTTCTCAACTCTTTTCTTATTCAGTCATTTGGTCTTCACAGTAGGAGAGAGGCCCTACCTAGCTGGACTGGGCTGTGACACCCCAGAAGTCCAGTCCCAGGAGGGGCCCTAATGCTTCTCCATTGAGCTGTGTGCTTGCTATGGTAGGAGAGCTTCCAAGGACTGCTGGCTTACTTTCTGCACAATGCCCTGGTTCCTGAAACTCTCTAGATTGCTTCTGCAGCTGAATTGAGGTCAGAGTGAGTATTATGCTTTGCCTACTGCAGCACATGCATGCTATGTGAGCACACACACAAACACACTGACACACACTCACACTCACACACACTCTCACATTCACACACACACTAACTCCAAGTCTAGTGAACGTTCTGGCCCCTCCTTTGCTGCCATATCTTACTATGAGTAGTAGACAAGAACCATCAAAATTCTGATATATATCGCATTTCAATGGGCAATTTTAAACATTTCTCATTTCTCACATGAAAAGTACAGGAAGTATAGGAAATGAACATATATTTCTACGTTTAAAATAGAGATATTCTTCTAGCATATCATATATTAATCCTTTCTATATTATGTTTTTTCCTACATTTCTTTACAGGGAAAATCACCAGATGCTGAGTTGTTAATATATTTGTGGCTTTGTTTTTCATAATGGGCATTTGTTCAAAGAAATGCTTATCAGTAGAAATGGTAACTGTGATAAATGGCCTCAGCTTTTGTGCTTACTATTATTTTTTGGTGGCATTAAATCCTAGATTTAAGTCTGAACAAGACTAAGCTGAATGTCTTTTCCAGTGGAGCTTCCATTTCCCAAGAACATTTATAGAGTTTTCTCTTATACTCTTTTTTGGACTCTTTCCTCTTTTATTGCTTTGTAGGTATTAATCCCCTATTTATAACCTACGTTGCACCTTTATTTCTGTCCAGATTTATTTCTCAATGCTTCTCTTCATTCCTTTCTCTCCCTTTGCTTCTGCTCTTCAGAGCAACTTCCATAGAAACGTTTTACTATTCTCTACACATAGATACAATAAATCGGTTCTTGGTCTTTAGGGGGAATTAATCACCTGGAGAGCCACCATGCTTGGTTGGTAAGCAGCAGATACATCCACTGTGGTATAGAGAAGTGTTCTAAGATTTGTACATATCCACATTTTGTGTTCATGGCCTCTTTTGCCCATTAGCATTGTTATTTTACTTTTGGACTTTGCTTTCAATTGCACAATAATACGATTATAGTGTCATCTGGCTGATAGACTTTGATGCAGACTCTCCCACCTTTTCATTTAAATACCAATGGTGACACACAAAAATAACATTATACTGGTTGAAGATAAGAACTGATAGTCTTCTGCAAGATGTCTAGAGAGATTTGTATTGATTAATGTCATTGGCCAGCTTTGGCTTTCCATACCAGTCAGAAAGCCTGGATAGTCTTCTGTGAATGGTTCTTTTGACATGTTCAGAATACTGTGGCAGATCTTCTGTCTAACAACATTTTAAAATATGTCCATAGACTGCAACTCCTGGAAATGTACTGCCTTGTTTACTAGGTGGTGCTGGAGAAGAATAAAATCCATCCCAGGTGGTAAAGCTTTCTGTCCTGTGCAACAGAGAATCAAAGTCTGTTAAGTAGAGGCAAGAAGAGCTCATACAGCAATGGGTGCTTACATATGATGTTGGTCATACTGTTCTGAAACTTGTCTTTTTGTGTAATAATGTATGACATAAGATTTTTTCCATATTACACTCCTGACACATACATTTGCTTTATAACATTCCTTGACTAGATACTTAATAATTTACTTTATTATTCCCTTAGAGGTAGACTTTTATGTGGGCTCCGGTATAGGATTATTATTGTACAAAGAGTGTTACAGTGAACTACCCTATATCTTTGTGTACATGTGTAAGAATGTCTATGGGATAGATTCCTAGAAGAGAAATAGTTTAATCAATTGGTGTTCATATTTTAAATTTTGATAGATACTGAAAAATTTCGTCTAAAATAACTGTTTTTTTTTCATCAGTGGTCTATAAACATGCCCTTATCACTCATATTTATTACTAATACTGGGCGTTATCAACCTTTAAACTTTTTAACCTACTTACCAGATGGCAAATAACTTGCAATTCCATGGTTACTAGTGAGGTTGAATGGTTTTAGATATTTACTGCTTGCAAACATTATCATAAGTAGACATATAATTTAAATCTACTGTGAAAGGGCCCGTGTGATACTATTTTGTTAATGGACTCCATTTTACAGGTTGCTGTGTAATTTGCAGTGTAAATGTTACTTTTGTAACTTGACTCCTGGCTCCAGTTTCCCTGACCAACCCCACCGGTTCATCAGTAATGGCCCCTTCCTGCTTAGCAACCACCCACCCATTCCTGGCACCACCGAGGTATCCAATCAGCAAGTGGAGAGACACCTGGACTCATCCTTGTTCCACCCTTCCCTTATCACATTCCCCCCTCCCAACTTCCTTTCGGTACACTATAAGAATACCTCAGCCCCACCCCTCGGGACCATTCAGATTGACCCGCCATTTAGGCGGGGCTGAATTGTCTGAGCTTAAGCTTGTAATAAATTCCACCCTTTGTTTTTGCATCGGTGTGCCTGGTGTGAGTTTCTTCTGGGGAGGACCCGAAATTTGGGCACAACACGGTTTAAACTGTAAATTGTTGATTCTGAATTTTATTTAGAAAATTTGAAACTTATTGATCTTAAGTTCATTTAGAAGAACAAATGGATGAGCTACGTAAAATTTTTAAGGAAAGAAGAATAAAATGATGGTATCGAAGACTTATTTTATAAGAGATTAAACATATAATATACCACTAATAAACAGTTGAAGAATCAGCAGACAATACAGTGATACAAGTAGAAGGCCTATAAAAAAGCTAGAATATTAAATAATTTTCTCTATGATAAAAGTGGTATCAAAAACAATGAAGAATAAAATAATTTTCCAAAAATGACATTTGTTGACTGTTTAAAATTATAATAAACCAAATTAAAATAAAAATATTAAGTTCATAATAAAACTAGAAGAGCAATATATAATTAATTAAAAACATATATGTATCATTTTTGAGATTGGGGCAGTAGCCTAATTATGAAAATAAAAGAAATGCTCACATAAATTGCTTTTATGTACTAAATTTAATTATTTCTAAATGATAAAAATGAAATCTACGATATATAAAATCAGGTGGCAGTAAAAACTGGGAAAAAAATATTTGCAATGAATATGACAGTATTTATTTATTTATTTATTGAGACAGTTTCACTTTGTCATCCATAGTAGAGTGCTATGGCATCGCACAGCTCAGAGCAACCTCCAACTCCTAGGCTTAAGCCATTCTCTTGCCTCAGCATCCCGAGTAGCTGGGACTACAGGCGCCCACCACAACGCCGAGCTATTTTTGTTGTTGTTGTTGTTGCAGTTTGGCCGAGGTTGGGTTTGAATCTGCCCACCCTCAGTATATGGGGCTGGTGCCCTACCCGCTGAGCCACAGGCGCCGCCCAATATTACAGCATTTAAAGGATTTTCCTCAAATCCAACAACAACAACAAAAAACTTAACACTTTAATAGAAAATTGAACAAAGGACATGCATAAATAAAATATAAATTCTTTTCTTCTACTCCAGAAGAGCAAACAACTAATGGAATTGGGTGTTTCAAAGTAGATTGACAGATGAATGCTTCTTTTTTGTAAAGTTACTGCTATTTATCTTGGTGGCAATGGAAAACATTCTTGTTTTAAAGAATATAATGTTAAAAGGTAGTATATGATAAATATATTTTTACAATTAAATAACTTACAAGATCTATTAAGAAAAAAATAGCTACAAAAGTGCCTTATTGATAGCAACTGGTGATCAAAGGTCACAATCAGATAGTATGGTGAGACTCTGTAGTATCTAACATTTGAGTCATAGAAAAGAAAAACATAATAAAAGGTTACTTACATATAGATATAATGTTCCCTGTTTTGTTTAAAGATATTATTTTCTTTTAAGGCATGGAAACTATTATATTTGTCCTGAATTAAGTTAGTAGGCAGAGGGTTTACAAAAAATGTTTCTCATCTTTCTGCTGACTCACACTCTGATTTTGGTCCTCACTACTCTAGTGGTGAGAATAAGCAGAATATAAACAGGGAGAAGTAAACACACATGACTTAGTTTCCCTGGTTCCCAGCAGCTCTTGTAAGAAGTAGGAGGAGCAAATGTATTTGTACAAGCTGGAAAAGCTCTAGGCTGGCTTAGCCATATCATTACATAGGAAATGCATACTCTAAAGAAAACTCCAATAGTGTCTTGCTGGAGGGATGAAGAATCTGCTGTCTCTTTTCTGTGCTGTGGCCAAGAGTGAATTTGACTCTGACGCACAACAGTGTTCCCTGCTCCAGGAGGGAGCCTCGTTGTTGCAATTCAGTAATCCATATTCTAGCATTCTATCCCAAGGAGACATAAAGTCAAAGATTTATATAAGAGGATATGTGTTGCAATGTTATTAAAAATGGTGGAATATAAAAACTTAAATATCCTCAAATAGAAGAATGTTTTATTGTAGCCATTAAAGACTCATGATTTCAAAGGCCACTTAACAAAATGGGAAAACACATTATTACGTTAAGTGAATAAATTGGGGTTCAAAATCGTATTTATAGTATGAGCCCCTTTTATAAAAAGAAACAAACGGAAAATATAAAAGACACTAGAGCAAAATATTCCAAAAACATTTACAGGTTTATAGCTAGATGATATTATATAGAGTTATGTTTTTATGTATTTTATCTCTAAAATATCTATGAACAAATACTTTATCAGAAGTCTTTACATATTTGTACACACTACCTATTGAGGTTAACAAGGAGATAAATAATCCTTTTATTTCATATGTAATTGTTTGCTTGTAGAGAAAAGCAGGAGAGGCTTTAGCTTTTGAATTAAAACAAACAAAACCCCTTAGGGAGACTGTGTATCATGGCAGTAAGCTTTACCTGAAGGAGGGTGTTTTAATTATATTACTATTGTAAATGGTAGGGCTTCCTAATTGTATTCGCCTCTTGTTCTTGGAATGCTTGGTTCACACAAGATTGAAAGTAACATTTAGTAACTACCAGACAAACAAGGCTGGAAAATACAGTTTTTTTTTTTTTTTTTTTTTTTTTTATTGAATCATAGCTGTGTACATTAGTTCAATCATGGGGTACAGTGTGGGGGCTTCACATGCAATCTGAGATATTTTTATCAACCTGATTGACATAACATTCATGAGATTTTCTCGTTTA
>CAUYON010163934.1:0-20698 GCA_963573935.1 Arctocebus calabarensis | reverse complement strand
AAAAGATGACGCATGTCTAAGAAGAATGTAAAAACAGAAAGTAATGTGTTGATTTGTAGAGTGAATGTTTTTCCGGTAGTTAATTATAGTTAGAAGAAGCTGGGTAATGGGAAAAAGCTATAGATTATAGATTAAGTGTGTACATGACCACCAGTGTATATAAGGTGGCCCAGAATAAAGACAATTTGCTACACGCTACCTGGAGAGTGTGTAGTCTGTTTCTTGTATTTCCCCTAATAATTATAGGTACGAGTCTCTACACCTGGGGCAAAGCTACTGTCCCTCGCGTCTCCGTTCACGCAACATCATGTGATCCATTAATGTATGAATGTAAAAATATGTGTATTTATACGTATAAAAGGTATATTGCCTCTTCTTTCTTGTCTCTTACAACAGGCATGCAAGACACTGGCAAATTCCCACTTGTTTTGATTCCTCAAAAAATGTCCTCTCTTCAAAAAGTGAACAGAAATTGGCCTGATATTATTTCATAAATGGACTTCCAGTGACTGTTCTGGACCAAAAAAAAACAATACTCCAGTATTCAAATACCCCATTGCCATTTCAGTCTCATCAAATGAAATTTTAGCTTTTCTTTCTAGCTTGTGCTGCTTTTTCCTAAAGAAACAAGTCTATAAAAATTTTAAATTGGCACTACCTCTCATACTGAATAAAATATTGTAGCATAGACAATTGGCTCCAGGAAATTAAAAATCAATACACTCCGAGAACTAAAATAGGATGGAAAAAGTAGCTTTGTCTGTATTGCAATGGCTGGGCCATGCAAAACAAAAAGAATCACTATTATAAAAATAAAATGACAAGAAAGAGCATTTGTCAGGCTTGTATGAGAAATGAAAATGAATGAATAAGAAAAATTAACCCTGCCTATCTAACTCAAGTGGCCATCCCTGCAACTTATTCCTAATTTGCCTTCTTTGAATTTACCATTACTGGGGACAAAATCATTTGCTGGGAATTGTCCCAGCCTTGCCTGTTTATACTTTTCTAATTAATGCCCCACCACAAGTTCTGACTTTGACCTCACTTCAAAGTTATTTCAATTTCAAAGCCTGATGCAACATCTTCAATCATATCTTACAGAGTTGAAATATGTTTCATACTTCTGTTATTAACTATCCTAACTTGGGGATATTATAAATAATAGCTGATAATGTGGTGTTTAAAAATTGTAAGAATGATTGCTGATTTCTGGCTCCCACTCTAAGAGGACACAAGCAGCCTGTCAAAGACTGTTTGCCTGTCCAGCTGGGCAGGCTGGCTGGTGGGCGGTTTTGGCAGAAGCTGCCATGTCTTCCATTTTCTCCCAACCCCAGTCCTTGGGGTTACCCTGGAAAACTATGTGATTCCCATGTGCAAGCCCCAGTTAAAGAGCCAGTGAGCCCTTATCTGTGGGAATTTCAGAAATGGAATGTGTAGGTGAGCCATGCCCTGCTTATCACTAAGGAATCTGGGGGATTTTAAAGCTTGGGTGACATGGTCTCCCATGGGTTGTTTTCTTCCCACACTTCTTGACAAAATCATTTGCTGGGAATTGACAACTGTCCTGAAATCAGCCAGCCACCTGCAAAGACGGTCTTTCCAACTGTTTCAGAAACGCTGTGGCTTGTGCAACCTGGGAAAACTTGCCCATAGCCATCCCACATGGGTGAGTCAGCTCTCTGCCTCCCTTATCAACTGTTTCCTCCCAAATGGGACTCCCTGCTTAAGGGCAAACAAAGCTGTGGGGATCCAGGCAGTAGGGGAGAGGCAGACAATCACTTAACACAAAGTTCTGCTGGCAATTTATCCAAACTGAAGAGGTGAAGATGAAATAGAGCTTGGGTCCTCTCCAAGCCTGTTAATTAAAGATTTCCATTGGGATATCATGTGGAATTCTGACTACTATTCTCCAAGAAGGAACTGAAAGTATTATTTGTCCCACAGTACACTGAAAATCATGACATCTCCTAGGCACATATTACTTATTTTTTATTTATAAAAGTTTGTATATTCTCATTATGCATCTGTCCTAGTGCTCTACAAATATTCCTCATTCTAAGCCTTGCCAAGACCTAGATGAGGAAACAAAGGCACAGAAAGGTAAGTAACTTGCCCACGTCATATCACTAGAAAGGAGCAGTTTTGTGTCAAGCTCAGAAAGTTCGCCTCTTAGCTACACCACCCTAATTAACTAGGGATTCTCCCTGTACATCAACATTCATATCACTCACAAACTTTACACAAAGGACAAATTCTGGGCCCCAACCCCAACTTCCTGCCCCAGAAACTCCAGGGAGTTTGGGACAAGAAAATCTGTGTTTGGACAAGCTCGTCAGGTGACTCTGATGCACATTAAAGTTTGGGAAGTATTGAACTAGACCTTTCATTACTGAGTGTTTTAGGGGAATTCTTAGGCAAATATCAGAAGAGACTCACTAAAGTCCCCATCAGGTATAAGTTAATCAATAGATTTCCTTTGTAAGGAACTACATGCAATGTTCAGACCTCTGAGATAAAATTTATTTAGAAACATATCGATATGAAATATATTCCCCTGCAAAGGGTTTATATGAACTCAGTGATGATCTAGTAAGGTACAGACAAGAAGGGGTAAAAGATACCCCACCTCATGTGTCTCAGGTTAGCTCACCTTTTCCTATTGCTGCTCCCCTCTTTCCTCAAAACATCCTCATCTCCTACTCAGAATTCTACAGTAGCTTCCTAACTTGTCTACTCCTTCTATTCTGAAACTCATGCAAGCTATTCTTCACATGGAAGCCAAGTGCTTTTTCTGAAAATCTGAGCTTACTTAAGACCTTTAAAGGATTCCTATTGCTCACAAGACAAGAACAAAATGCCCCACCAAAGCCCCTGGGAAAGGTGGAACATGGCCTGCCCGTGCCTGCACCCTCCCCCAACTGAGATGGTAATGATTCTCCATTTTATTATTTGCTCCAGTCACACCAGAATTCTTTTATTTTCTCAAAACACAAAACCTTATATACCACAGGACCTTTGCATAGGTCAACCCCTCTTCTTTAAATGTTTTTTCTTTCATTTTACTGTTTCATCAATGTACATCCTTCAAAATTCAACTGAACCTCACTTTAAGAAATTCTTTCTGGATTCACCAGAGAATTTGCATTTTTTTTTTCTTTTTTAGATATAGGGTCTCACTTTGTCACCCTCGTAGAGTGCTGTGGCATCATAGCTCAAAGCAACCTCCAACTCCTGGGCTTAGGTAATTCTCCTGCATTAGCCTCCCGAGTAGATAGGACTATAGATGGCCCCCAGAATGCCCGGCTATTATTCTGCTGCAGTTCGACCAGGGCCAAGTTTGAACCTGCCATCTTCGTTGTATGGGGTTGGCGCCCTACCCACTGAGCCACAGGTGCTGCCCAGAATTTACAAATATTACCGGCATGGAAAGAAGCAGGAAAAAAAGCTCCATAATGAAGAGAAATGTCAGCCAATTGAAACAGTCCCAGAATGACTACAAGTATCAGAATTAGCAGATAAAAACATTAAAATAATTGTTATAGCCATATTACATAAGTTTAAAAACTTAACTAGACACATAAAAGATATTTTTTAAAAGACCCAGATTGAACTTCTTAGTACAAAAACTAGATGTCTGTGATGAAAAATACATTGGATTAGATTAAGAGCAATTAGGTATTACAGAAGAAAAGATTAGTGGACTAGAAGATTTAGAAGTAGAAACTATTCAAAATGAAAAAGAGAGGAAAAGAGTTAAAAAGAAAAATACACAAAGTGCATCAGTGAATGATAGGACAGTTTGGGGGGGGGGGTTTTGGTTTGTTTGGGGTTTTTTGTTTGTTTGTTTTGAGACAAAGTCTCACTTTGTCACCCTCAGTAGAGTGCCATGACATCACAACTCACAGCAACCTCAAACTCTTGGGCTCAAGCCATCCTCTTGCCTCAGCCTCCCAAGTAGCTGTGACTACAGGTGCCCACCACAATGCCTGGCTATTTTTTTTGTTGTAGTTGTCATTGTTGTTTGGCAGGCCGGGACTGGAGTCAAACCCACCAACTCCAGTATATGTGGCTGGCACCCTAGCCGCTGAGCTACAGGCCCCAAGCCTGTTTTTGTTTTTTATCGCCTTTGGTAGAGTGCCTTAGGGTCATAGCCCATAGCAACCTCAAACTCTTGGGCTTAAGCAAGAGATTGCCTCAGCCTCCTTAGTAGCTGGGACTATAGTCACCTGCCACAACAACCCACTATTTTTAGAGGCAGGGTCTCACACTTGCTCAGGCTGGTCTTGAACCTATGAGCTCAGGCAGTCCACCCACCTTAGCCTCCCACAGTGCTAGCATTACAGGCATGAGCCACCGTGCCCAGCTAGTTTTAAGTGACCTTTGTGTTTCTTGTGCTAGAGGCTCATTAAGCTTCTTTGACCTGTAGGTTTACCATTTCACCAAATTTGGAAATTATCAGTTATTATTTTTTCAATTATTTGTTTTTGCCCTCCCTGCAATTTGTATTCTTCAGGATCTCTCTTTCTCTCTCTCTCTCTCTCTCTATATATATATATATATATATATAAAATATAAATTATATTATATATACTATTATATGTATTATATAACTTCATAATATGATGAATTATTATATTATATATTATGTATATTATATATAATATTATATTTTATATATATATATAACTTTACTTGAATGATGACAGGACCAATGAGAGCATAGGAGGCAAGAAACCATTTTAGTGTGATTTACACTGCAAGAAATTGCAGAATCTGGCTTGATGCCCGTAGCACAGTGGTTACAATATCAGCCACATACACCAAGGGTGGCAGGTTGTGAGCCAGCTAAACAACAATGACAACTGCAACAAAAAATAGCTGGGCTGGCTCGGCACCTATAGCTCAAGCGGCTAAGGCACCAACCACATACAACAGAGCTGGTGGGTTCAAATCCAGCCCAGGCCTGCCAAACAACGACAAATACAACCAAAAAAAAAAAAAAAAAAAAAAATAGCAGGACATTGTGGTGGGTGCCTGTAGTCCCAGCTACTTGGGAGGCTGAGGCAAGAGAATAGCTTAAGCCCAGGAGTTGAAGGTTGCTGTGAGCTGTGATACAATGGCACTCTACCCAGGGTGATGGCTTGAGGCTCTGTCTCAAAAAAAAAAATTAAAAAATAGCTGGGCATTGTGGCAGACGCCTATAGTTCCAGCTACTTGGGAGGCTGAGGCAAGAGAATTGCTTAAGCCCAAGAGTTCGAGGTTTCTATGAGCTGTGACGCCACGGCACTCTACCAAGTGTGACAAAGTGAGACTCTGTCTCAAAACAAAAAAGAAATTACAGAATTCAGAGTCCTCCAGACTAAGAAGGTGTTAGTTACATATATATATGATAGAAATGTCAAAGGAAGTCTTCCAGGCAGAAAGAAAATGACATCAGAGTAAAGAGAATAAGCTATACCAGAAAAGGTAACCACACTGGTAAATATATGATACTCTAATTATTAAAATCTATTTAAAAAAGAATTGTTTAAGCAAGACTAATACCAATGTATTATGGTGTATTACAGTGTTATGTATTATGGATTTATAACATATACAGTAGTCAAGAGCATGGACACTAAACCTGGCTGCCTCAGCATCCTCAGCTCTAAAGTGGAAGTGATGATGATACTGAAATTTAGCTCTTCAGTAGGTTCTTGGTCTCAGTGATTCGACGAATGAATCTGCGGATCACAGATCGGTGGTAAGACAGGATTTATTTACAGAAAAGAATACTGAAGCACCAGAGCTCCTGGCAGAGAGAGAAAACCCAAGTAGGGAGAGAAAAACTCTGTCTGTCTGACTGTCTGTCTGTCTGTCTGTCTAACTGCCCGTCTCTAGGCTCTTTGTCTAGGGGTATGTATAGTCCCATGGGGCCCTCAGTAGTTACATTTAGAGGGGCTTGGTAGTTACATTTAGCTTGTCTGGGACTTCGTGTCTGGGACATGTCTGGGTTATGTCTGGGACCGTGTGTCTGGGGCATGTCTGGGTTGCAAATGAATGGCTACAATCCCTTTAATGGGCCCCCCTGCCCACCCTCCAGCCTGCTGGTTCTGCTGCTTTGCTACCACCGCACCAACATCCCCAAGGCGGAGGCAGCCGGTCTGTGCCCCCCCCAGCTCCACAAACTGGCTGGGATGCCACTTGTCCTGTATCAGTGACACCTCATTGTGTCTGTGGGATGATAAACAGAGACAATATTTTGAAGAGCTTATATGAATAGCAGATGTGGGAGATGCACCCCTGGAGCTGTCTGGCCTCTCAGTCTTTTCCACTACACGTCCAGTTGATACCGGAATTTCGTTCTTCAGAAGGTTCTTGGTCTCGGTGATTGGAAGAAAGAATCCACAGACCACAGATCAATGGTAAGACAGGATTTATATACAGAAAAGAATACAGAAGTAGGGCGGTGCCTGTGGCTGAAGGAGTGGGGCGGGTGCCAGCCCCATATACCTATATACCGGAGGTGGTGGGTTCAAATCTGACCCCGGCCAAAAAAAAAAGAAAAAGAAAGAACAGAATATAGAAGTGCCAGAGCTCCTGGCAGAGAAAGAAAATCCAAGTCAGGGGAGAAAAGCTCTCTCTGTCTCTGTCTGTCTGTCTGTCTAAGGTCTTTGTCTAGGAGTATATATAATCCAATGGGGTCCTCATAGTTACATTTAGCATGTCTGGGACATTGTGTCTGGGACATGTCTGGATCATGTCTGGAAGAACATGTCTGGCCCTTGGTAGTTACATTTAGTGTGTCTGGGACATCGTGTCTGGGTCGTGTCTGGGTAGCAGATGAATGGCTATAACCCCTTTCATTCCCAGGCCTAGGAAATGGGGCCCCCCTGTTCAGCCTAAGGTGCTGGTGTCTCCCCAGCAGTTGTCTGGCCCCACTGGTTACTGGAGACTCCTGCAGGGCCCGCCGCCTACCCTCCAGCCCACTGGTTCCTCTGCTTGCTGCCACTACACCAACATCACCCAGGCGGAGGCAGCAGGTCAGTGCCCCCCAGCTCCACTGTATCACAGTGAGCCAAGGTTTGCAAATTAACCTCACTCCATGAATGATGATGGGACCAATGAGAGCAGGGAAGTCAAGAAACCATTTTAGTATGATTTATACTGCAAGAAATTCCAGAATTCCAAGTCCTCCAGACTAAGAAGGTGTTAGTTGCTTGAGTTTACCAGGATCCTCCCTGAGATTTAGCCAGGGTTCAAACTGCCAAAGACAGTCAGGTGAGAGGTGGATGGTCAAATGCTTCCATTTACATAAATAAACTTGTGAGGTTGTACCTTCTTATCCAGGAACACTGAGTGCTGCTGGTGCTGGAAGGATTGTGACTCAGAACTCCTCGATGTCACTCCTGACATCAATTTTCTCCTAAGGGGAAAAGAGATAGCCACACCCTCTGAGGGCTTCTTAGATGACAGACCTCAATGAGCACAGGAAGTGAGGACAGTCTGTGAGCACAGGCTGGATGCCCTCTGGGGAAGACATGCATTAGCAAAAGGGAGAGATTATGCATTGTGTAGGTGTGTGCAAAACCAAAGGAAACATCTGTCATAAGCATTCTGACCTCATTAATACCCAGTCTCCAGGCTAGAGACACCAGGAATTTAAGCTTGCAAAAGCATCGGGGAACATAAGAGCTGTGTTCTCTTGCCCTGGGGACATAGTTTTCACCACACTTTGTACTAAACGGTGGTGGGGATATGAGAGCCCCAATGATTTCCCAATAAAATGTTCCCGTTGCACAAACTTGCTAGATCTTCAGTAAGTGCTAATTCCCCATGGTCAGCGTCTACCACAGACTCACATCCTTAACAAGGAGAACTCTTTCTTTTTATTTTTTTTGAGACAGAGTCTCCCTATGTCGCCATTAGTAGAGTGCTGTAGTGTCACAGCTCACAGCAACTTTGAACTCTTGGGCTTAAGCTATTCTCTTGCCTCAGCCTCCCAAGTAGCTAGTACTACAAGCCCTTGCTACAATGTCCAGCTATTTTTGTGTTGCAGTTGTTATTGATGTTTAGCTGGCCTGAGCTGGTCGAACTCGCCAGCCTGGACGTATGTGGCCGGCACCCTACCCACCGAGCTATGGGCACCACCGACAAAAAGAATTCCTGATGTGCCTGAAGCAACAGCTTCCTTGTGGTTTGCTTTCCACCTCGGATGAAGGTACTCTTTGCCTTGGCAAAAAAAGGATGCAAAAACTCATCTACCCTCTGAATGAGGCCACTCTGTTCGTACACATTTATAAAATTACTTTATGTTAATCAAGACTGCCTAACATTTCTCTGTTTTGAAAATGAGAAATACACTGTACAAGGTTCTCAAGGTCTGACTGCAGCTTTCTCTCAACATGCACAGTGACATCTCAGGGCTCAGCACTGCTCCCTTCTATCCCACCTGGGGTGCTCTGTGGAACAGGCATGGCAGCCAATAAACAGTCCTCTCACAGTCCTAGGGATGCCCCTCTACTCTCCACTGCCCCTTCCCTTTCTTTTCCCTTCCCCTCTCCTCCACTCTTCTCTTTCTTTCTTTGCTGTCACTGTCTTTTTCTTTGCTTTTGTTCTACTTCCAGTTCTCAAAAGATGTTTATAAAGAGCACATCTCCTGAGCCAAAGTTAACCAAGCCGTTCCGCATTCTTTATCTGGTAGCAGGCTGCCATCTCAAGGGCATTACAGACACTTCACAGACTTTTCCTCCCCAAAGTCACTGTCAGGTTCTCAACTACAGAACATTATTAGCGTGAAAGAGTTTTAGTTTCCCCCTAGAAAATAGCCACTAACATAAATTATATAATATTAAAATTAATACCAATAAACTGCCTTGTATTCATGACATGAGTGAATAGAGTTATCACCTTACAATTCTTTTTCTTTTTTCTTTTTTTTTGAGACAGCGCCTCAAGCTGTCACCCTGGGTAGAGTGCTGTGGCATCACTGCTCACAGCAACCTCCAACTCATGGGCTCAAGCAGTTCTCCTGTCTCCGCCTCCTAAGTAGCTGGGACCACAGGCACCCACCACAAAGCCTGGCTATTTTTTGGTTGCAGCCGTCAGTGTTGTTTGGCGGCCCTGGCTGGATACGAACCCACCAGCTCAGGTGTATGTGGCTGGTGCCTTAGTCACTTGAGCCACAGGTGCTGAGCCATCATCTTATAATTTTCAAGGAGGCAAAAAACAAAAATAAAATATTCAATAAAGTGATAAGATATTTTCTAATAATTTCTTAAAATTGTCAGTGGGCAGACAGAAAGACTACATTTCTCAGCCTCTATTGCAGTTAGGTTGAGACCATGTGACTGATTTCTGGCCAATGGAAAGTAGGTGAAATCATGTACTTCCAGGTGTAATCTTTAAAAACATCTCTAATAGGCTTTTCTTACTCCATGTAGCTACATGGTGAAGAAGAATTACCTAATTCATGCTGTACTGTATGTTAAATAGTATGTAAGTTTTATTGTGTTAATTTACTGAGATTTCAGGGTTTGTTATTGCAAAACAATGTAACTTATCCTGACTCATATAATGGAAAATTACAATTTAAGAATTTATTTATTTTTCTTTTTTATTAAATCATAGGTGTGTACACAAATCTAATAAAATATTCATAAGAGAGCAAAGTGGTAAATGTTCATAATCTTGTATTTGGCACTGGATTCTTAGACATGACACCAGAAGCATCTAGAACAAAAGAAAAAATTAAAAAATTGGACATTGTCAAAATTAAAGACTTGTGCATCAGAGCTTATTATCAAGGGAGTGAAAAAACAGCCTACAAGATACAAGCAAATATTTGCAAATCAGATATTTAATAAGCATTTGATATCTGGATTTTATTTACATTCTTTCCTTGCTATGTACTTATTAAAGAAATTGGATCATTTGAGACCCAGTTGGGAATTGGAAATTTATAAGGAACTCCTACAACTAAACATGAAGACCAGCAACCCATTCAAAACATTGTCAAAGGACTCAGATGGACAGTACTCCAAGAAGATAGATGAATGACCAACAAGCACATGAAAAGATGCTCAACATTACTAATCATTAGGAAGATGCAAATCAAAACCACAGTGAGATATTACCTCATACCTTTTAGAATGACTAAGGGAAAAAAGTCACTTTCGACAAGGATGTGCAGTAATCAGAACTTTCAGACATTGCTGGTGGGAATATAAAATGGTACAGCACTGTGGAAAACAGTTTGGTAGTTCTTCAAAAGCTAAACACAATTTTCATATGACCCAGCAATTCTACTCTTAGGTATGTACTATGTACCCCAAAGGTCTGAAAGCAGGGACTCAAAGAGATACTTTGATGCCAACATTCATTGCAGAATTATTCACAATAATAGCCAAAGGGTGGAAACAAGCCAAGTGTCCATGAATAGATAAACCCAATGTTGTTCATACATACAATGGGTTATTTATGATTTAGCCATAAAAAGAAATGAAGTTATGATACATGCTACAGCATGAATGAACTTTTAAAACGTTATGCCCAGTGAGGGAAGCCAGACAGGAGTTGCACTCAGGAGTTCAAGACCAGCTTGAGCAAGAACAAGACCCCCTCTCTACTAAAAATAGAAAAACTAGCTGAGCATTGTAGCAAGAGCCTGTAGTCCCAGCTACCAGGGAGGCTGAGGTGGGAGGATGGTTTGAGTGCAAGAGTTTGGGGTTGTAGTGAGCTGTGACAGCCACTCACTCTAGCCTGGGTGGCAGAGCGAGATCTTGTCTCCAAAAATAAAAAAGGGTTGGAGTTTCATCAAAAGGATCCAGGAGCCACCTGCAAATGTTTGGAGTAATGATGATGATGTTTGGAGTAATTTCCTGAAGCAAGGAGAAGGGACAGTGTGAGTTCTGTGAGGGATCTCACCAGTTTGCTCAGCCCACCATAACAAAGTAGTGATAGCCTTGGAGCAGAAGTAACAAAAAACTACTGTCTCATATTTTGGAGGCTGGAAGTCCAAGATCAAGGTATCAACACAGATGGCTTCTCCTGAGGCCTCTCTCCTCAGCGTGTAGCCAGCCGTCCTCTCCCTGTGTTCTCACATGCCCATCCTCCATGTGTGTCTGAGTCCTCAGCTCCTTGTAACATAACAGTCAGGTTGAGTCGGGGCCCACCCACTGGATTTCACGTTACCTTGGTCACCCCCTTAAAGACCCACTTTCCAAATATATCATGTTCTCAGTTATTGAGAGTTAGGAGTTCAACACAGGAGTTTTGGGGGCACAGTTAAGCCCACAACAAGGACATGTTTCCTTTAAGATGTGGAAATGATCTTAACCATCAGGTTATAACCCATGGCATAGAGCAGACATCCATGTGCCCACACAACTATGGGTAAAATAATTAGGAGAGAAGGGGCAGCTCTCTGCAGTAGGAATGATAGAATTAGAAATCGCCACTTGGCACCCACCACTGCAGTGATTGCTTTAGGCAAGAATCATCAATAGATGCTAAAATCAATGGGCAAAATTATCCTGAGAGACAGGACATTTGCATAGTCTCAAAGTCCCACCTCACAAGATTCTTATTAAAGATAAAATGAGGAATAGGAACTTTACAGTGGAGAAAGCTGGCAGGGACCACCTTCACCAAGTACTCAACATTATCATCACCAGCAACAGGTCAAATCAATACTAGGTGTCTCCTGACCGGATATGGCACTGCTCTGTTGTATCTCTGCCAAATATGCATGAACGGTATCTGAGCCATCAGACAAAACCATTGTGAGGGATATTCAACACAGTAACTAACTACTACTCTTCACAACTATCAAGACCACAGGAAGATTTTAAAAAGGACTAAGGAACTAGCCCAGATTATAGGAGACCAAGGAGTCATGATGCCTAAATGATCCTGGATCAGAAAAGTAATGGGACACCTGGAAAAACGTGAACAAAGTCCGTAGATTAGATAATAGCATTATAACAATGTTAATTTCCTGCTTTGGAAAGTTACACTATTATAAAAGAAAATATTCTTGGATTTCAGGTATGCACAGTAAAGTGCTAAGATGAGAGGGCATCATCTCCGCGAATTATTCTCAAACACTTCAGAAAAGTCTTCCTGCACATGGAAGTATGTGGTCACCCACCCACCCACACACACACAAACACAAGAGTATGCAGGAGAATCAAATATGGTTAACATCGTTGTATTAGTTTTTGCAACTTTTTGTTGCACTCATACCACACTCAAACACCACACATTCCCACACACCACACACACATACTACCGCATACACACACACAACTCATATACCATAGGAATTTCCCCAGTTACTCTTTCTCTTCTTCTTTCTTATTTTTCTCTCCCCTTCTCCCTACTACTTCCCTGAGAGGGCGGGCCATCAGCTCTGCTAACAGAAGCGGGTGCAGAGGGTGTCCTGAGCCTACTTCTCCTTCTCTGTTGGGATCCTCTTTCCTGGACCCATTAGTGATCTCTGAGCCCCACTACCTTCTGAGGCTGAGTGCCCAGCCCTGTGCAGCCAGTAGCCAGAGTGGGTACAGGTCTCCCTTCCTCCTGGCAGACAATCGATGGACGAAGCCAAATGTCCCAAACCCACCTCATCAGTGCCCTTCAGAGACCCACTGGGACTCAAAGGTGCTTTACCTCTGGGCAGCATCAGGTCCCCCTACAGGGAGACTCTCATAGGCTGATGCACATGAAGCAAAACTAGAGTCACTGCTCAGCCCGAACCACCACACAGATACAAACCGGCTCCTTCTCCCAAGCAAGGGAAATTTCAACTCAGATACTTAAACTGGTGCCCTTGGCTTATCAATACTTTTATTTATTTTTTTTTATTTTTCTTTCTTTTTGTATTATTATTTTTATTAAATCATAACTTTTTACATTGATACATTTATGGTGTTCACTGTACCACTTTGATATACAATGTGAAATGCTTACATTGAACTAAGTAACCCATCCATCACAATTATACTCATTTCTTAATAGTTTTGAAATGTACCATTGCATCATGCACATGAGGTCCCCCCAAATATCCTCCCTTGTCCCATATTCCCCCCTCCCTCCAATCCCCTCTCTCTCCTCTTCCCTTCTACTTTCTGGACTATAGTTATGTTTTGCCATTCATATGAGTGTGTAGGTGATTATATAATGATTTCATAGTAGTATTGAGTTCATTGGATACTTTATTTTTTCCATTCTTGAGATACTTTACTAAGAAGAATATGTTCCAGCTCCATCCAGGTAAACATAAAAGATGTGAAGTCTTCATCTTTTTATGGCTGCATAGTATTCCATGGTGTACATATACCACAATTTGTTAATCCATTCATGAGTCGATGGGCACTTGGGCTGTTTCCATGTCTTGGTATTATGAATTGGGCTGCAATAAACATTTTGGTGCAAATGTCTTTCTTATAAAATAATTTTTGTGTGTGTGTATGTAGAGACAGAGTCTCACTTTATCACCCTCGGTGGAGTGCCATGGGATCACACAGCTCACAGCAACCTCCAACTCCTGGGCTTAGGTGATTCTCTTGCCTCAGCCTCCCGAGTAGCTGGGACTACAGGCGCCCGCCATAACACCTGACTATTTTCCTGTTTTTGCAGTTCAGCCGAGGCCAGGTTTGAACCCACCACCTTCAGTATATGGGGCCAGAGCCCTACTCGATGAGCCACAGGCACCACCCCTATAAAATAATTTTTGGTCATCTGGTTATATACCTAGTAGAGGAATTGCAGGATCAAACTATAGGTCTACTTTCAGTTCCTTGAGTGTTCTCCAAACTTCTTTCCAAAAAGGTCGTATTAGCTTGCATTCCCACCAGCAGTGTACAAGTGCTCCCTTCTCTCCGCATCCACACCAATATCTGTAATTTGGGGATTTTTGTGATGTTGGCTAATCTTACTGGAGTTAGACAATATCTCAAAGTGGTTTTGATTTGCATTTCTCTGATGATTAAGGATGATAAGCATTTTTTCATGTGTTTGTAGGCCATGCGCCTGTCTTCAACAGAGAATTTTCTGTTCAAGTCTCTTGCCTACATACAAATGGGGTTATTTGTTCTTTTCTTACTTATTAGCTTGAGTTCTCTGTAGATTCTAGTTATCAGACCTTTGTCAGAAGCATAACCTGCAAAAATCTTCTCCCATTCTGAAGGTTATCTATTTCCTTTACTTACTGTGCTCTTGGTTGTGCAAAAGCTTTTTAGTTTGATCAGATCCTGGTAATGTATTTTTGGTGTAGCTTCAATTTCCTGGTGGGTCCTCCTCATTAAATATTCTCCCAGGCCAATTTCTAAAGGTGTTTTCCCTGCACTCTCTTCTAGTATTTTTGTAGTTTCATGTCTTAAGTTTAAATCTTTTATCCAGTGAGAATCAATTTTTGTTGATGGTGAAAGGTGAGGGTCCAGTTTCAGTCTTCTACAGGTGGCCAGCCAGTTCACAGAGCACCATCTGTTAAATAAAGAGTCTTTCCCCGTTGAATATTTTTGATAGGCTTGTCGAAGATCAAATAATGATAAATAGCTGGGCTCTTCTCTTGGTTCTCTATACTGTTCCATAAATCTACCACTCGGTTCTTGTGCCAGTACCATCCTGTTTTGATCACTATAGATTTATAGTATAGCCTGAAGTCTGGTAACGTGATATCTCCTGATTTGTTCTTATTTCTGAGCAATATATTTGCTATTCGAGGTTTTTCTGATTCCATATGGAATGAAGTACTATTTTTTCAAGTTCATTAAAGTATGACAATGGTGTTTAATAGGTATTACATTAAATCTGTAGATTGCTTTGGGTAGTATGGACATTTTAACAATGTTGATTCTTCCCAGCCATGAGCATGGTATGTTTTTCCATTTGTTAACATCTTTAGCTATTTCTTTTCTTAGGATTTCATAGTCCTCTTTATAGAGATCTTTTACATCTTTTCTTAGGTAATCTCCCAAATATTTCCTCTTCTTTGGCACTATTGCAAAAGGAATAGAGTCCTTGACTACATTTTCATCTTGACTATTGTTGGCATATATAAAAGCTACTGATTTGTAAGTATTGATTTTTTTTTTTTTTTTTTTTTGCAGTTTTTGGCTGGAGCCAGGTTTGAACCCACCACCTCTGGTATATGGGGCTGGCGCCCTACTCCTTTGAGCCACAGGCACCACCCAAGTATTGATTTTGTATCCTGACACACTGCTGTATTCCTTGATCACTTCTAAAGAGTTTTGAAGTTGATTCCCTGGGATTTTCCAGGTATAGGATCATATAGTCAGCAAAAAGTGAGAGTTTGATCTCCTCTGACCCTATTTGGATACCCTTGATTGCCTTCTCGTGCCTGATTGCAATGGCTAAGATTTCCAACTATGCTGAATAGCAGTGGAGACACTGGGCATCCTTGCCTCATTACTGATCTGAGTGAAAATGTTTTCAATTTTATATCATTCAATATGATATTGGCTGTGGTTTTGCTGTAGATGGCCTCTTATCAGTTTAAGAAATGCCCCTTCTATGCCTATTTTCTTAAGTGTTCTGGTCATAAAAGGATGCTGGATATTATCAAAAGCTTTTTCTATGTCAATTGGGAGAATCATATGGTCTTTGTTGTTTATTTTATTTATGTGATGTATTAGATTTATAGATTTGCATATGTTGAACCAACACTGTAACACTGGAATAAAATCAACTTGATCATGGCATATAATTTTTTGATGTGTTGTTGAATTCTGTTTGCTAAGATCTTATTGAATATTTTTGCATGGATATCATTAATGATATTGGACTATGGCTCAGCATCTGTAGCTCAAATGGAAAAGGCACTAGCCACATACACCAGAGCTGGAGGGCTCAAATCCAGCCCAGGCCTGCCAAACAACAATGACAACTACAACCAAAAAATAGCCAGGCATTGTGGCAGGCACCTGTGGTCCTAGCTACTTAGGAGGCTGAGACAAGAGAATTGCTTAAGCCTAGGAGTTGGAGGTTGCTGTGAGCTGTGAGGCCATGGCACACATGGGAAATAGCTTGAGGCTCTGTCTCAAAAAAAAAAATAAAAAAGATGATATTAGCCTATAATTTCCTTTCTTTGCTGGATCCTTCCCTGGTTTGGGGAATCAAGTTGATATTTGCTTCATAGAATGTGTTGGGAAGTATCCCTTCTTTTTCTATGCTTTAGAAAAGGTTGTATAATATAGGTACTAGTTTCTCTTGAAAGGTTTGATAGATTCAGATGTGAAGTCATCTGGTCCCAGACTCTTCTTTTCTGGGAGATTTTGTAATGTTGGTACTATTTCAGTGGTTGATATAGGTCTATTCAAAGTTTCTAATTCCTTCCGGTTGAGTGTAGGAAATGGTGTGCTTCCAGGTATTGGTCCATTTCCTTCAGATTTTCATATTTCTGGGAATAGAGATTTTCGTAGTAATCATTGAGGATTTTTTGAATTTCTGAGGTGTCTGTTGTCATTTCTCCTTTATCATTTCTGATAGATGATATTAGAAATTTTACTTTTTTGTTTCTGGTTAGGTTGGCCAGAGGTTTATCAATTTTATTAATTTTTCAAAAAAACAACTTTCTATTTTGTTGATCTTCTGAATGATTCTTTTGTTTTCAATTTCATTTAATTCTGCCCTAATTTTGGTTATTTCTTTTCTTCTGCTGGGTTTGAGGTTGGAATGTTCTTCCTTTTCCAGTTGCTTGATATGATTCTTTAAGTTGTTGACCTCCTCTCTTTCTGTTTTCTTGATAAAGGCTTCCAATGCTATAAATTTCCTCCTTAGGACTGCTTTTGCAGTGTCCCACAGGTTTTGATAACTTGTGTCTTCATTATCATTTTGTTCCAAAAATTTGGTGATTTCCTTCTTAACCTCATATTTGACCCAGCTATCATTCAGCCTAAGATTATTTAGTTTCCATGACTTTGTTTGAGTATGAAGATTCCTGTTGCTGTTAAATTCAACTTTTATTCCATGGTGGTCTGAGAAAATACAAGGAATAGTTTCTATTCTGTTAAATTGCTGAGGTTAGATTTGTGACCCTAAGATGTGATCAATTTTGGAGGATGTTCCATGGGCTGATGAGAAGAATGTATATTCAGTTCTATTAGTATGAAATATTCTGTAGAGGTCTATAAAGTCCATTTGTTCTAGAATCTGGTTTAATTCTAATATTTCTTTGTTTAGTTTATTCTTGGAGGATCTATCCAAAACTGTCAAAGAAGTATTAAAATCTCCAACTATTATAGAGCAGGAAGATATCAAGTTGTTTATATCCATTAGGGTTTGCTTTATGAATTGAGGAGCATTCTGGTAGGGCGCATAGATGTTAATTATCAAAATCTCTTCATGTTGGGTATTTCTCTTGACAAATAGGTAGTGAACATCCTTATCTTTCTTTGTCTTTGTTGGTTTAAAGCCAATTGTATCTGCAACTACAAAAAATTACAGCCCCTTCTTTTTTATGGTTTCCATTTGCCTGTATTATAGAAGTCTATCACTTCACCCTGAGTCTACGTTTATCCTTTAAGGCAAGGTGAGATTCTTGTGTAAAGCAGATATCCAGTTTTTGAGTTTATGTATCCAGTCAGCCAACCTGTGCCTCCTTAGAAGACAATTTAAGCCATTCATATTAATTGAGAGAATTGATAAACCTGGTTGTGTTTTGGGTGCCATGATTTTTGGATTCCAGTGAACTTTTTTTTTTTTTTTGAGACAGAGCCTCAAGCTGTCACCCTGGATAGAGTCCTGTGGCATTACTGCTAACAGCAACCTTTGATTCCTGAGCTTAAGCGAGTCTCTTGCCTCCACCTCCCAAGTAGCTGGGACTACAGGTGCCCACCACAACACCCAACCATTTTTTGGTTGCAGCTGTCATTGTTGTTTGGCAGGTCTGGGTTGGATTCAAACCCTCCAGCTCAGGTGTATGTGGCTAGCGCTTTAGCCCATTGAGCCACAGGCACCGAGCCCAGTGGACATTTTTAATCCTTTCACCACTGTGGAAGTTGGGTTTTGTTCAAAAATTTCTAGGTGAGTTTAGTTTGGAAGTAGAACATTGCAATGGTTGTTGTGGAGGATGGGTCTGAGAATATCCTGGAGAACTGGTTTAGTTATGGCAAATTTCTTCAACATTTGCATGTCATTAAAGTATTTGATTTCTCCATCACAAATGAAACTAAGTTTAGCTGTGTACAGGATTCTGGGCTGGAAGTTGTTTTGTTTTAGGAGAGTGAAGATCAATGACTATCCTCTTCTGGCTTGAAACATTTTGGCTGAGAGATCTGCAGTCATTCTGATATTTCTCCCTTTGTAGGAGATGCTTTTCTTATGTCTGGCTGCTTACAGAATTTTCTCATTTGTCTTAACCTTGGCAAAGTTAATCACAATGTGTCTAGGAGATGCTTTATTTGGATTGAGTCTTTCTGGGGTTCTGAAACTGTCTTGTATCTGAAGTTCTATATCTCTTGTAATGATTGGTAGTTCTCCTTGAAAATCTCTTGAAGTAGGATGATCTCTTGAAGAGGATCTCTTTAAGATCATCATGTTCTCCTTTGAGAATTCCTATAAGACAAATGTTTGATCTTCTGGTGTGATCCCACAACTCTCTCAGGGAATGATCCATTTTTGCTCTCCATTTGTCTGCCTCTTTGAGCATTTGGGAACATTCAAAAGCTTTGTCTTCAGTTTCAGAGACCCTTTCTTCTGCCTGGCCAACTCTACTACTGAGTGATGCTAGTGTATTTTGGAGCTCCTCAACTAATTTTTTGTTTCCTTGAGCTCTGCTATCTCTCTTTTTCATTATGTCCCTATCTTTGGTGACTTGGTCTTTGAATTCATTAAATTCTTTGGAATTCATTAAATTCTTTAGAGCTCTTCTTTGGAATTAAATTTCTATCTTTTCTTCCATTCTATTTATCTTATTTGCCATCCATATTCTGAATTTGATTTCTGACATTGCTTCCATTTGTCTGTGCATGTGTATCTCCAGTTGTATCTTCTTTGTCATTTCTTAGGGGTGTTGATCTACTCTGGTTATTCATGTTGCCAGAGTTCTTCTGTTGGGTTGGCACCATGTTCATTTTCCACTGTTTGAAATTATTAGAACTGGTAGGGTGAGATTGAATTGGGGTTCCCAAGTAATAGAGTTAGTCCCTTACCAAAGCACTTTGAAATTGTGGCTTATCTCCTACAACCTTACAAAAGCCCCTTTCAGAGTTTTGGCCAAAGACTCTGAGGACCTACTTGGTGAGATAGCACAAGCTAGCTCTGTTTTGATGTCAGCCAACCTCTCCCCTATACCAAGAAGCCACAGTATAAGGTTTAAATCTCAACTGTGAAGAGATACAAACAGCTGCAGTTCTCAGCCCCTACCCTTCAGTTCTTTTCTGCTAGAGAACGTCGAAGGTCAACCTCAGAATGTCCTCAAGTGGACATCCCCAAACACAAGTTCCAATTAAATTGTCTCAGGCAGTGCAGACCCTGTTCAATGGAGAGGGATTCAAAGATCTCCAACAGCACAATTGGAGCCAGGAATCCACACCCCCTCCCACCAGACTCAGTCTACACTGTTATCTGCTTTTCTGCTCACAGGCCCAGCTGGAGCCAGGTTCTGTGCTCCAACCTGCCAGTCTCAGTCTACTGCCTGGCAAACCTCTGTTGGCAGGGTCTGTTGGAATCAGGGCATGACACCTTGCCCATAGGTCTCAGTCCTCACCCAGTAAACCTCTGCTCACTGACCCTGCTGGAGACAGGGGAACAGGCCCTTGCCCTCAAGTCTTGATTCACACCCAGCAAGCCACTGCTTGAGGCTTCTGTTGGAGTCAGGAGACCACGCCCTTCCCCTCAGGTCTCAGTCCATGCATGGCAAGCCTCTGCTTGCAGGCCCAGCAGGGGCTAAGAACCAGCCCTGTCTGCCAAACTCAGTCCACACAGGGCAACCACTCTTCCACTGTGGGTGCCATCAGAGCTGGGGGTTCTGCACCCCATCCCACGAGATACAGCCTAAACCAAGGGTCAACACCACCTCTGGCTAGGCATAGTCATAACCAGGGACTGCTCTTCCTCCTTCCAAATGTCCCTTTCTTCCCACACCCTCTTTCTTCCCTGTTAGTCCAGACTCCATCCTGATGGATGGTGGGCCACACTATACCCTGATCTCTCAGGATCAGATCAAACACTCTGGGCTCTGCAGGGGGCAGAACTTTAGACAGCCATGCGAGGGGGAGGAAGGGTGGACTGGGAGTTTGGACTTGTGGGGGAATATATCTGTTCAATTTTATGCCTGGCAGGGTGGTGTCTAGGTTCATAAGTGGGCCCTCCCTGAAGAAAGAGACCTAGTGTTTAGTGGCTCTCTCCAGTGAGGTAAAATGAGAGGTCTTTTGTTCCCTGCTCACTCACAGATAGCCTGCAGCTGGCCTCCTGCTTGGGGGAGGGGTCTCCCATCCTGTAGTCAATAGGCTTTGTACCTGTAATTTGTTTTCTTAAATGCTGTTCCTTGACGTTACAGCTTGCCAGAACTTGTCAAGAACTTCTCTCTCTCTTTTTTTTTTTTTTTTTTTTGGTAGAGACAGAGTCTCACTTTATTGCCCTCAGTAGAGTGCCGTGGCATCAGACAGCTCACAGCACCCTCCAACTCCTGGGCTTAGATGATTCTCTTGCCTCAGCCTCCCATGTAGCTGGGACCATAGGTGCCCACCACAAC